>PVIA01009752.1:0-57953 GCA_004024845.1 Tonatia bakeri | reverse complement strand
GGCCCTTGCTGTGCTGGCTCCCGGGCGGTGGGCTGGTGTACTTTCTCGGACTCTGTGGGTTTCCCCGAGAAGTCTCCTGTGAGAGTCTCCCGGCCTCAGTTCCCAGACGGGGCTCTTAAGCTTTGAAATGCGGCGGCGCTGCCCGTTTTTCACTTAGTTCGTGCGCAAACGTGTGGCTGCGGACAGCCAGCTGCCCTGCGCCCCTCACTGGGTCTGCTAGTCGGCTCTGCGCTTCAGCGCCCAGCGTCCGCCACCGGTCCGTCCGCTGCCGCTGCTGTCTGCACCCTGCGGGCCCGCGCCTGCCAGCCAGCGCCTCTCGACCCCACTTCGCAGGCCTCCCGACTCCGTCGCTCCTTACCGGTCTGGATGTACTGGAGCCCGACTTCTGTTCAATTAATTTCCCTGTGTTCTGGTTGTTAATTGTTTCTCAGTCTTTGTTGTTTTCAGTCTTGGTTGTGCGAGGAAGCACAGTGCGACTGCCTATGCCTCCATCTTGGCCGGAACTTGTTAGAGGAACTTCTTACATCTTGTTCTTCCAGATTGCCTTGATGATTCTATGTCCTTGAAATTTCCATGTAGATTTAAAAATTAGTCTGTCAATTTCCACAAACAAAACAAAACAAACAAAACTTGTTAGAATTTTGAATTAGATTGCATTGAATCTGTAGAACAGTTTGGGGAGAATCGATATCTTTCTAACATTGTACCTTTTATCTGAAACTATTATATATTTCTTTCTTTATTTAGGTCTTATTTCAAGTTTTTCAACGATGTTTTATAAACTATAAACTACATAGAAGTCTTGCATGTCTTTTTTTAGATTTATTCCTAGGTGTTCGATATTGTTCAAATCTTGTATATCTGTAGCAATTTTTTTCCTGCTTGTCTATTGTTATGAGGGAGGTATGTTAAAATAGCCCACTATTATATTGATTTGTTTGTTATTCCTTGAAGTTCTGTGAATTATTTTCTTTACTTTGAGGCTAGATTATTAAATGATTACCAATATAGAATTATTATATCTTCCTAGTGAATTGAACCTTTTTATCATGAGGAAATGATCTCTAGTAATGCTTCTTGCTTTAAAGTCTATTTTATCTGAAGTGTTTTCATAACATATGAAGGGAGACCACCAAAAAACCAGTTTTGTAAAAAATTGTATATTTATTTTTACATGTGTAAACTTCAGTCACCTTCAAAGTACTCTCCATTTCATGCAGTACACCTATGGAGACGTTTTTTCCACTGCTCAATACAGTTTTTGAACTCATCGATTTTGATGCCTTTTAGTGCTTCTGCCACCTTTTGTTTCACCTCTTTCACATTGGCAAAACGTTTCCCTCTGAGGACTTTTTTCATCAGGGAAACAAAAAAGTCGCTCGAGGCAAGATTGGGTGAATAGGGAGAGTGGGGCATAAGGGTCAAGCTGTTTTTGGTCAAAAACTGCTGAACACTCAGAGCTGTATGGGCAGGTGCACTCCTAAATCACCCATCATGAAATGAGCAAATGCATTGAAAGAGTTTTCAAAAACATTCACTGAAACTGAATGCATCCTCTCCAACAATGCCTGCTGGTATTGGTACAGATGGGTTCCTAGAACACTCACCTAGTGGGGGAAGCCTGTACTACAAGGGGCCCACCCTCAAGAAGATAATTCTGTTTTTTTATGCGTCCCCCCTTGTATCTTTTCTGTCCTTTTAGTAAACCCTTCTCTATCTTATGCTTACAATGTGTCTCATAAGTCTAGACGCTAAAATTTTATAAAGTACAGCCTGACCATATTTTTCTTTTAATTGGAGCACTTAGTATATTTTCATTTAATTAAATTTAAAAAAATATACTTATATTTGGGTTTACATTTACCTTTTTACTAGGGGCCGTCAATTTGTACCTCTTGTTTTGTACTATTTATTTTCTTCCTTGCCTTCTTTTGTATTGATTTAGTGTATTTGATTATTCTACCTCCTATTAGCTTGGCAGTTATACGCTTTTATATTTTTCTTTTAGTGGTTACTCTAAACTTGCATCCTTGACTTACAAAAGTCTAACATTAACTAACGCTAACTCCCCCTCAACATGTTAGATTGTAAGACATATTAACTTTGTTCACTGTCTTCCCAATTTAGATGTCAGAGTTAGGATCTATTTTTAAGTTTACATAGATTTAAACCCTAAAAAGACAATATTGTAATTTTTTTATACAGATGTATCCACCTATTTACCTATTCTTTCTCATGTGCCTAGTTATCTTTTGTGGTTTGTCAGACATTGTGTCTGTTAACTTATTTGTAGAAAACATTTAAGGCTTAGGGTGCTATCTTCCACCAGAGATAAATGATATTTTCTTCTGTGACACACCTGGGCACAAGCAATCTAAGATCACCTCAATGAAGTGTCAAGGCTTCAGAAAGTTTGAGGCAGAGCAGTGGTTCACCCTTACCCATAGGAGGCAAACGTTCAGGGTCCCCAATGAAAAGGAGGGAAGTTCATTAGTCCTTCTTCACCCCACCTTCAGACATGCTCTGACTTCAGTCCCTTCTCCCCAGCCTTGACAAGCCATCATAAGTGTGGCTCAGCCTCTTGGCCTCCTCCTCTGGAATGGGCAAGTGTCTCCACAACATAAGTGGTCTTAAACACTCACTCCTTTGGGTATTAGTTTTCTCCCAGATCTCGGTTCTGTAATTTTTGTCTTGTTAATTTGCTTATATCTCCAAACAGGTGTTTTTCATATTTCAGCCAGCTGTTTTAGTAGTCTTAGGTACAAATTTCATAGTCTGCTATTAGTGGAATGTTTAATCTCTTATTAAGACTTTCATTTCTAATTTTCCTGATTACTTCTGTTTCAAGAAATGGTATTCAGATATCTTCTGTGAATTGCCTGTTCATATCTTCGCTTATATTTTTCCTTGTAAAAGCAATTTTTCTTTTCTCTTTTGTTTATAGACTTTATTTATTTTTAGAGAGAGTGGAAGGGAAGGAGAAACAGAGGAAGAGAAACATCAATGTGTGGTTGTCTCTCATGTGCCTCCTACTGGGGACCTGGCCCGCAACCCAGGCATGTGTCCTGACCTGGAATCAAACCAGTGAGCAACCTTTCAGTTCACAGGCTGGTGCTCAATACACTGAGCCACACCAGCCAGGACTAAAAGCAACTTCTAGAAGTTCTTTATGAAGCATGGATTCTGATTCTTCATCAGTTATATGTGCCACTAGCATCTGTCGCTTGTCTTTTTAGTTAGTTAATGGTGTCTTCTGTAAACAGAATTTTTCAGTTTTTATTTAAATTAATGCAACTTAATCAATTTTTTCTGTCATAGTTTATACATTTTGGATTTTGTTTAAGAAATTCTTCCTTACCCTGAGGTCATAAAAATATATATATATGTAAATATATTTTAATGTATATTTTACTAAACATATATATTTATAAACACACATATATTTATATATTTTACATTTTAAAGATGTACTTTTCATAGTTAGATGTTTTAGTCATCAAAAATTTTATTTTTTATGTATGGTGAAGTAGGGAATGTAACTGAAAATTTTTTAAAAAATATATTTTATTGATTACGCTATTACACTTGTCCCATTTACCCCCTTCACTCCCCTCCACCCTGTACACCCTCTCCCACCCACATCCCCCCTTTAGTTCATGTCCATGTGTCATTAGTTCTTTAGCTTCTACATTTCCCATACTGTTCTTGCCCTCTTCCTGTTTATTTTCTACCTACCATCTATGCTACTTATTCTCTGTACCTTTTCCTATTCTCTCCTCCTCCCACTCCCCTGTTGCTAACCCTCCATGTGATCTCCCTTTCTGTGGTTCTGTTCCTGTTCTAGTTGTTTGCTTAGTTTCTTTTGGTTTTGTTTTAGGTGTGGTTGTTAATAATTGTGAGTTTGCTGTCATTTTACTGTACATGTTTTTTTTTAATCTTCTTTTCTTAGATAAGTCCCTTTAACATTTCATAAAATAAGGGCTTGGTGATGATGAACTCCTTTAACTTGATCTTATCTGAGAAGCACTTTATCTGCCCTTCCATTCTAAATGAAAGCTTTGCTGGATAGAGCAATCTGGGATGTAGGTCCTTGCCTTTCATGACTTGGAATACTTCTTTCCAGCCCCTTTTTGCCTGCAAGGTCTCTTTTGAGAAATCAGCTGACAGTCTGATGGGAACTCCTTTGTATGTTACTGTCCCCTTATCTCTTGCTGCTTCTAGGATTCTCTCCTTCATTTTTACCTTGGCTAATGTAATTATGATGTGCCTTGGTGTGTTCCTTCTTGGGTCCAACTTCTTTGGGACTCTCTGAGCTTCCTGGACTTCCTGGAAGTCTATTTCCTTTGCCAGAATGGGGAAGTTCTCCTTTATTATTTGTTCAAATAAGTTTTCAATCTGTGCTCTTCCTCTTCCCCTTCTGGTACCCTATAATTCGGATGTTGGAATGTTTAAAGATGTCCTGGAGGTTCCTAAGCTTCTCCACGTTTTTTTGAATTCTTATTTCTCCATTCTTTCCTGTTTGGTTTTTTCTTTCTTCCTTCTGGTCCACTCTATTGTTTTGAGTCCCAGTTTCCTTCCCATCACTATTGGTTCCCTGTGCATTTTCCTTCATTTCTATTATTTTAGCCTGTATTTGTTTATTTAATTTGCGAGCAAAATCAACCAATTCTGTGAGCATCCTGATCACCAGTGTTTTGAACTGTGCATCTGATAGGTTAGCTATCTCTCGGTCGCTTAAAAGGATGGGTTCTGGGGTTTTGATCTGTTCTTCTGTTTGAGCCATCTCTCTCTCTCTCTCTGTTTTGGTCTGGTCGCACCTATTACAGTGAGGGGCAGAGCCTTAGGTGTTCACCAGGGTAGGGCACCCTAGTCGCTGGGTTGTGACGTTGTATGTGGGGGCGGGTTCGAGAGGGAACAATGGCGGTTGCTCCATTCTCTGTGGGACCTCAGTCCCCTCTGCTGCTTTCCCCAAGCAAACTGGGCTCCTCTGGTGTCAATTCCCGTGTGGGTGGGCTTGTGCACGCCATGTGACCCTCCAAGGACCTCCTCTGTGAGGCTGGGTGTCACTCCGTGCGCCTCAACTCCCACAGGTGTCCTCCATCAGTGTCCCGAGGCTCTATTTCCCAGCACTGTGATCCTGGGTTGTGCACACTGCCTTGCTTTACAATCTCCGCCTCACTGGGTCTGCCAGTGGCCATTTGCGCACTCAGGGTCCACCCGCTGGTCTTGCGAGCCCCGGATGCCTTACCCGCCTGGTCCCACTGCTCTTTGCTCTCCGCTCTGCCACCGCATCTGGTTGCTCGTTTCCGCCCCTCCTCCCAGTCTGGATGCAGGGGTCTAATTCAACTTCTTGGTTGTCTGACTTCCATTCAGATCAATTTTCTGTCATTTCTGGATGTTATTCTATTTCTAAATTGTTGTTGTCCCTGTCTTGGTTGTGTGTGGAGGTATGGTGCGTTCACCTATGCCTCCATCTTGGCCGGAAGAGGCGTAACTGAAAAATTTTACATGAATAAGTTAATAGAATAATCCATGATTTCAGCACTGCCCTGAAGGTCTCCATTCTGCTCCTTGGGTCTCTAAGTCTCTCCTAGCACACTGCCTTTACTACTTTAACAGAGCTAATATGATTTATTTTCTGGTTTGACAACTTTCCCCTTAAGATATTTATTGTTTTTGACTCAGTACAACTCTGCCACTGTACTTGGTTTAGATGAATGACCTGTGTAGCTCAGCGACCTGGAGCTGACAGCTTGAGTTCTTGGGCAGAAATCCAAAGCACTTATTTAAGGGGAATAAATTTTTCTGACTGAATTTCATGACACGTCATGAGGTGTCCTTTGACTCTGTGCTGCCTTTTTTTCCCTCTTTGCCACTATAGGATCCTCCCCATCCAGATCTGTCTGGGCTGAGAAGGCTGTCTTCACAGGGTGGTGGGAGGCTCTCAGGCTGTGGGGGAATCAGAGCTTAATGGCAGCAGCCAGGCCCAGTCACAGGGCCAACCCAGACTTGGAGGGCTGTTGGCTTTGGCATGGGGTGCTCCCAGCCTTCAGCCATTGACATGGCATATCCTCTGGTTTGGCCCCATCAGAGAGTCATCTGCAGAATACTCAGCACTGATTCACTTTAAAAACTCTAAGTAGATTCTATCTACCTTAGCTTCATTTGAGCAATTATAGCTGTAATCATTATACATGTAATCATGTATGTATTAATGCAAATTGTGTTCCATTAAAATGGTCTGGTACCACCAGGAGTGTCTGTGTTAGGCATATATTCATTTTCTATTAGTTAATTTTTATATTGAACTCTTTGAAACTAATTGTGGTGTATCATGTCTTGACTGTCTTAGCTTTAGAACAGATTCAAATCTGGAAGGACCACTCACCCCCCATTTATTCTTTTTCCCTAGTATTTCCTTTAATTCAAATTAAAATAAAAAACACTTGTTTATTCTTCTAGATGAACAATCATTTTGTAAAGTTTCAAAAATTGCCTGGATTTTGGCTTGGTATTGTATTAGACCTACATATTGATTTGGAAAAAATGCTATGAATTTTTTTATTTCTTCCATTCAAAAACATTTTTCTTTGCTTATTCAAGCCTTCTATATTCTCAGTGTAGCTTTATTTTATTTTCTTCCATATAAATCCCCTGGATTTTGTTGGTTTCAAAAAACTTGCTGCAATTGAGAATAACATCCTTTTTATGATTAAAATTGTGCAACTTTATTGCCAAAACCTAATAATGCTATTGAATTTTGAGTTTTTTTAATCTGCTCTTTATTAACTTGAATGGATGTCCAGTTGTTCTCTTTGTATTTTAAGGTGTACAATGATATTATCAGCAATATGGGCAATTTTGTCTTTTTCAACATTTATACTTTGATCTGTTTCTGAGCAGTGCTTTACAGTGAGCATGAAATGATAATGGAGGGAGGGCATGTTAGATAAGTCATTGAGCAGTGTGCTTACTATGACCCCCTCACTGCACTGAAAAATACAAATATATATACACATACACATAGACGGGGTAGGCCACATAGTTTACAAATAATACAATAATAAATAAATAAATAATACAAACATAAACTGTGTTTTGTGTACTCACAAGTGTAAACCTACTTTTGCCCCTCCTTTGTGTGTGTACTGGCCTGACAGAGAGACAGAGTATTTATAGCAGTTGAATGGCATCATTTGGTTGAATATCTACTTTTTGTTTTTCCATATTTTCTAAACATTCTTGAAGGTGATGTATTATTTAGGTAATTCAAAAGTTAATGGCAATTTTAACACATTTTGTGTCCCTATTAGGTGGATTATGTTGGCTGTGGGTTGAATAACTATTTTTTATCTGCTAAGGATATCTTCTATCTTTAAAAAAAGTTATTTTTGCTTTTAAATTAGAACTCGTGTTGAATTTTGTGAAATGTTTCTTTTTGGCTGCTGCAAAGATGATCAGATGGTTTCTCTTTTTTGTAATGGAAATATTTTTTATATATAATAAAATGCATAGATCTTAGGTGTTGAGTTTGATGTGTTTTCACATATTGTATACACCTTATAACCACCACCCTAAAAACGAAATAGAACATTTCCACCACCTGAGACAGTTTTAGAGGAAATTCTGTGGTGAGGTGTTGTGCTCTGTGCACAGTCTGGGTTTACCTATCTCCAGCCTCAGTTTAACATCTTGAGTGTCTGGAGCCACATGGGAGGCCCCAACAGGCTGTCCCCTCTGAAGTTGTTCATCAGACCAGGCTGCTGGCAGAAGGGAGCTGGATTTTCTGCATGCAAGTGACCAGGGCTGCTTTCTGGGACATGAAGAGGGCAATGGCAGTAGTAGTGATGCTTTTAGTGGTCCAGCCTAAGAATGTGTCTGTGTCAAATCTATTTCTGGGTACCACACCGTGAAAGGTTAAGATTGGGGAGGATCATAGAAAGCAGGTATCGTGGGTGCAGGATCCCCGACACTGCCAAAACCATGGGATTTTGGCTGCAGGCCCATGTCTTGTGCTCATTCCTTGATAAAGTCAGGTGCCACCTATTGGAACACCCTTGGAGCTCCTCCTGGAGCACCCTTGCCCTTGGCTGGGTTGCTAGTTTGAACTACTACATTGTGGTTAGGGAGCTTGCTACCTCAGGATACTCAAGGTTACTACCCTCTATGCTGCACCAATCTTGTTGCAGTCTTTTTGCAGATTCTCAGTCTCTGCAGCAGCAGTTCATGGAATGATACCTGGTGTTTATTCAGCTTATCATATGACCGTAAACTGGGAAAATTACAGAAATACATGTTTCTATTCCTTTCTACCAGCTTAATATTGGCATGCTGGGTGTGTTTTCAATGCCATGAAGTGTGGAAAATAAGCTTCATAGTAGATTATGCTCTTGGTGCTCTCTCCATTGAGGATAAGAAGTCTGCAGGAAGATGACTTGGGGTTCCATGAATCAAAAGGCCAGGGGCTCAGTTTCTTATGTCTGAATATAGCTCTACAATATATTTTTGGTAGCATGAAGTTTACTTGGGTCAAGCAATTAAACTCTAAGTGTATGTTTCTTTAATATGGGTCTTTTTAGTATGAGCTGTGAGCACTTTTGGGTTGGGCTATTTTGGGGGGTATGGATGTTTGGACACATGCAAGTGTGGGTGTCTAAAGCCACCATGGTTCTTTGCTTGGGCACAGCCTAGGGCAAGGACAGAGAAGGGAGGGTGTAAAGTAGGTCATTGAGGCATGCAAGGGGCTGCATCTCAGACTCCAGGAAACCACCAAAGCAAACCACCCAAGAGCAAGGCTTCCTCTGTAGTGTCAAACAAGCAGCATGTTTTCCCTCTTAAAAAAAACCCTCAAAACCTGAAGCTATTTTAAGTCTACATTCAAATGCAAACAACTGAACTTTGCGGACCCTGGGAACGTGAGAGCTATCCCAGACCTTTATGGGAGAGAGAGGAAGTTCCTCTCCCTCTAGCCCTTGTGTGGTTTGTACCCAACCTGTTTGGCCTGCAATCTGAGGAAACAACTACCTTTTCATGTTTTATACATTTTATTCATACATTTCTCCAACTTTGAAATGACAAAAGCCCGATTCTATGGTTTCCCATTACACAGCATCCTACAAGTATGTATATGCTACAAAGAATACTATGAAGATTCTCTTCCTCCCCTGTCACATAAGGGATAACTGATTAGGGTTCCATCGACTTGTACTGTCTGGCAGTGCACCAGCGTTCTGGTAGTTCTGGTGACAGGGCAAAGGGATCAGGGCGGGAGGGCGTGTGCTAAGGCATGTAAATAGATACACACAGAGAGAAAGAAAAGCGGGACATTTACAGAGAATCTGAACCTTTCCGATCCCTTCACCTCCTGGGTGTTGGAGGACACCTCCTGCACAAACGCTCTTGCACGCTAAGGCTTTGCTGTACCCTGCAAATACTTACAATTGGATACGGTGAAATATACAACAACCATTAACATCGCTCTCTTTTTATCACTGAGACAATACTTCAAAACCTTTTATAAAAAGGCAATTATACATACAGAAAAAAGAACACGTTGGCAAAACTTTATGCAAAACAACCCCAGTACTGAGTTTGAATGGCGACGCACCTGCATTGCAATTAAACATGATATTCTGGTCTGAGCACGTGAGGCTTGTGTGGCCTTTGCTTCAGTCACCCTGCCTGCTGCCCCTGCGGCCTCCAACCTGCCTGCATGGGTGCCATTCCAGGACACAGCTGAGCTGCAAATCAGTTCCTCTAATTCCTGGTCTCTTCAAAGTGAAAAAACAATGTGGGGTGACTCACTGTGGAGGAATGCCTATTTCTACTCCCAAACAGACCTCCTTCTAAGAGAGTGCACATCCTGTATGTCCTGAGGTGGTCGCACCTCCAGACCTCTCTTGGTGAGAACGCTGACACACTCCCTACATCATGTGCCAGAGAGACTGGAACTAACACATACATGACAGCAAAGTTCCAAGTTTCTGAGCACGCACAGATATGGAGTTTTGCTTGGGGCCAGAAACGAGGTCTCTTGTGTGGTGACAAACATCTCTTCCCATTTTCTTTTGCTCGGTCCATTTGCACAGGTTCAAGAAAGTTGATGGAGGGGGTCAGGTGAGAGGTGGTGGGAGCTCTGGCTTTTCAACCCCCCTCCCCAGGAGCGAAGATTTTGGCAGTACCTCTTCTAGAGATGGTGAGGCCCTCCTCCTCCTCCTCTCTCTGTGGGCTGGGTCTGCCTGCCTTCTGCAGCCCAAGAGTGGTGGAGAAAAGACCAGATAAAAGGGATGTGGACTGGTGAACATACTATTCTCCCTCTCTTCTACTTCCTGTACATGTCACAGCTAAACTTCTCTCACTAAGCTGGAAGACCTGAGTCTTCCAATTGCTCCAAGTTTAAGGCGGACTGATAAGTGAGTGTGGGCAAAGCCAATCAAGCATCAAACCTTCTGGGCATAGTCCTGTAACTGAAGACACCACGTGGAGAGGAAAGCCTTACTTCTAAAGGGTAACAAGAGGAAAAGTTCTATCAAATAAGATGATTCTCAATTAAAGCTTGTAGCCCTTATGTAAGCTGCAGCGAGAAGCAAAATATCTTTTGAAGAGGAGAATTAATTAAGAGGCACAAAATAAGAGAAAAGCGCTCAGGGACCTTTAACCTATGGCATGCTGTAATCAGCCTCAGTATCATAAGCCCTTGTAAAGAGGATGGAATTAGGAGGCTGTGCTGTTCTGGAAAAACAAACCCTTTTCCAGCTCCCCAATGCATACACACATACACACACAAGCTTGATAGGAAACAAGGAGGAGGAGGAATGAGGACTTTAGGGGCTTGTTTTGGAATGCCGATTGCAAGGTGCATTCTCCTCTTGCCAAGGAGACAGCGTGGGAGGCATTATAATTAAGAATTTTTTAATCAAGAATTTTTCTTGCTAGCTATAGCAATATGTCTCTCTGCCCCAAGTTAAGAGATGGACCTAAAATGAGGAAAAGGACATCACATTAATGGAATACAACAGATTGCTTGGGGCCATCTGTCTGTAAGGGGCAGTGTCCACTCTGAGCATCTCCCCCATTCATTTTCCCCAAGGGTGGCTCAACTGGCTCCACTTTTTTGAGGGATGAAATCAAACCCTTAATAAACTATGAGCAATTTAAAAACAAAACCAACCCACTCTTCTCTGTGGTAATGAGATCAAAGGCTTTACAAACACAATTGCAGCACTGAGCCTCAGCCCGACTGGTTGGCTCCAGCAGTGCGAGATGGAACTGGACCTGGGGACGGGAGAGCACTTGCTGCCTCCTTCATGCAGTGATGCCTTTGCACCATCTTTAGATCCTCTGCCACCAATAAAATGGGCTCAGGAAAGAGGCCTTCTGAATGCGAATATCAAGAAGTAGGTCATCCATTTCTTTTCTTCTCTGAGCAAATATTTTAAACCATCTCACCTGACAGGAGATACACTTAATTGCATTTTAAAGGGCTGCCATACTAACTTGACACTGGGAAACTTCCAGATGAACTGAGTGACATTTTCCTTTTTAGTGTTAAAATTGAATACGCTGCATGTGCAAAATAATTACTGCTTTATGATTAAAAAATCAGGATATTTCTTCTTTTTAACAAATAATTCAGTGCATTAAAAAGACCTCTTCTTTTTGCTGTGGGGAGGAGGGCTGGGGTAGGACTGAGAACCCCCAGAATGTGGCTGATTTGACCAGTGATAAAATCTAATAACCTAATCATTTCCTCTGGTATTCAAAAGGAAAAAAGATGATTTTGCTGACAGAATGGAAGCAATAAAGCAGCTTTTTAGCAATTTTCTCTGATTACTTAGCGGACAACTGTAATGTAGTGGTAGCAGCAATGTACCGAAATTACCCTGAATTCAGATATTTAAGTGTTTCCTGCTAGATCTGCTTTAGAGAAGACATGTATTAGTGGAATGGAATAGGTGACCTCTCTGAGAAGGCAGATAGAACGAGTTCTGGATGGAAGAATTCTGCCATTTACACAATGACGAGAACAATGCCTATCCATACACTTCCCCAAGGATGCATAAAGTGATCAGAAGAGAGGACCAGCACTATCATGCTTTTTCAGTTCTGGGACCACAGACATTTAAATTGGCATTGCTTTTCTCTTTCTCTGCTTGATCCACATTTATCAATGTGGCGGGTGGTTTAAGCCAGGCATTGTCAGCATCTCTGGAGATTTGGTCTAAAAGAGCAAGTGGGAGTATGGAGGTTTCTGCCAGAGGGAGTTTCTCTTCCCCATTTGTTAGTTGTATTCTTCTTTGTGCTTCATTGATAAAGAGGTAGAGTGGGCCCTTTCACACTGAGAAGAGCCTGGATTGTGGTCAGTACCTTCATGGGAATGACTTGACATCAGGTAGATTCAAATCAATCCTAACACAGCCCTAAACAACTCTCTGAGTTTCTCTCTCCATCCAGGATGTCTCTGGTATGGTGGTGTGGTCACCCTGCTAATGGAGCACCAACAGAAGCAGTTCACTTGACATCTTGTTGCTAAGTTGCAGATTCATCTGGTCACTGGCAAAGGACAACATCAGAGAAAAAAATCAGCATCATTTAATAAGAGTAGGTGGGGAGCAATGACACTGTAAAAGGAATATGCAAATGTATTCTCTGTGTGGTCCTTTAAGAGGGGCTTTTCAGCTCAGAACACACCCTGCACATCCTGCCAAGGCACACAGCGATGAGGCCATCTAACTGACAAGAAGCAAACATGATGGTATTTTTTTCAAGAATCACAGGTTAATAGAACCACTTCACACACCCTGACACTCTAATGAAAAACCTTCCACTGACCTCTGGCAAGAGTCGGAAAATCCGCAGCCTGAATCCATTATATTGGAAGGATGTGGCCTCATGTAAGGGTGATGAGATGGTTAATGCCTCTAAAGCAACAAGGAAAGATGATTCTCCTGTGCCAAGGGATATAGCAAGAGGAAGGAAAAACCACAGATGGCCTCTCATACGTTGGTGGCCCTTGGGTGCACTGCGTGTGCTCTGGGAGCCAGACATGGTTTGAGTTGTGCTCTGGCGGAGTATTTTGTTGTCCTGCCAACTGATAGTCACTCCTGGGCCTTCGATGGTTCAATGAGCATCTAATGAATAATAAATTCTCAAAGATTATCAGCCTGTATATCTGAACAAATCTATAATGAAATGAAGGACCCAAAGGCATTTAATTATTGAACACGTAAAAGGAAGTGTATTTTTAAAAAATTGGTCAAACTGTCCTGTTAGTTATCACTTTAAAGGAATTTACAGGGCTGTTATAGATTATTCTTTTGGAATAATTCAGTTTATAGCAAATGCCTAAACTGGTTTCTTCATTGCACAGTATATTCTCTTAAAATGGGTGCTTTAAAACAATTACAATACATATTAAAAATCCTCATTTCTTTGCTTAATTAAAACATTAATACTCTCAGACAACACAGATTTGAAATGGTGAAACCAGCAATTCCCCCTCCCACCTTACAACAAATTAAATTGAGACAAAAATTACAAACACATTTCACTATATGATTATTATTAATAAAAATCAGTTTTGTTTTTTTATAAAGTTGCCCAAAATGCAAGGGATGTGCATAGGTTTTACAACTTAGTCATAATAGCATTTTATTTATTCCCCTGGGTGTGCCCCGTGAACGGAATGTACTTGGCTGTAGATTACAGATCGTTTTGTCCAACACAGACACACCAACAGCATAAACGCTCGCGACTGTCCACATGCATTAAGAGTCAAGACCCAACTTCAAATCTCTAAAAGGTTTACAGGGTGCTTCAAAGAGACAGTATCACATTATCTGGATGTTACATAAAGGACTTAAAAAAAATACTATTCTAAAAAAAAAGAAAGAGAAAAAAGGCCTTTAAAAATTTATGACTGTTTTGTAATCACTAGACTGATTATTTCAAATAAATAAAGGAAAGAAAGATATTCCAATCCATAAAATCAGACTCTAAAAAGAATGTAGTGTTCCACCCCCAGTCAAGGTAACAGAATCATTGTTTATTATTATTAAAATAGATTATAGAAAGCAGCATCTATTTTGTGCAGTTTTTAGGGGCCTTGGAAATAAAAAGGCTATGATTTCCAAAAATATAACATTCCAAAGGATTGAATAATACATACATTTAAAGATACATTTTATTAAAGTTTAGGAGAACTGATTAAAAAAGATACTGTCTCTTTAAATTAGTGTGTAATTGTTTTTCTCCTCCTACCTATTCGGACATGACAATAATTATAAATGTAGGTCACACTACAACTAGGTAGTCTCTAGGGACCACGACCTGCTGACACAAGGCCGATAACAAAGAGGCGTTTCCATGTATGAGGTGGCTCCCAGTTATGCATCAGATATCTGGGGATGAGCCTAATAGACCCAGGAGACTGGGACCCACTGAGGGGCTGTGCACACAAGCTCGACAGCTTCCTCCAGATGTCTGATTGTCTCATCAATTTCATTGTTGATAATTGTGAGATCGAAGTAATGTGCATATGTTCTCTGCAGGATATCAGACTCCTTCTGCAGGCGCTGAAGAGATTCATCCTAATGGTGATGGGATGGAGGCAGGGGTGGGCATGGGAGAAGGGAAAAACAAAGAGAAGAGAGAAGTCAGCTGGATTCCTTCCCTTTTCACATTTCTAGTCATCCCAGTGTCAGAAACAGTCAAGGCCAGATCGTGATGTGTCATATCTGGGCACAAGGCCGAGCCTGCTTTGTGACAGAGGAGATGGTGGTTCCCAGAATGGCAGGGTTACAGAACTACTGCTTGCAACCCAGACTGCTTACCATGCAACAAGGGGCTCCATGCCAAACCAGATGGACCAGAGAAAACACACACTCTTCAGCAAACACACTGCCCCACCGACACTAGCTGTCCTGTCCCAGGGTCAGTAGGTGACTGACTAGCACAGCTGTGCTGTTCTGATCTCTTTCGTCTAAGCTAGGCTCGACTCATCCCCAGCCACTCTCCTGGTCAGTGGGAGGACTTGGGTGATGCAGTCAGAACCCCGCCTCTGCCTTCCTTTGGTCCTCTGACTCACTTTCACAAGGCCCTAAAGCCCTGCTGCATTTGCACCAAGAAGCCCCTGACTCTGGAAAACAAATTAAGTTGTGTTTTTCTCTTTTCTACTTAGAGGCTCAACATGTTCCAGAAATTCAATTACATATAATGGCACTCACTCAACAACAGCAGGTGCCAGAGGCAAAAGCTTTTTGGATGTTACAAATAATGGATGAAATAAGGCCATTACCCAGATACAACAGCAAATGGCATCTGATGAATCCCCTCAAATTAGTCTGTATTGGAAATGCCCAAATGTCACTGTTCATAAGTATGCAACTCTCTTATGGAAAACACTCTGAAGTAAAAGAAGTCACTGAATTCTAAGGAGTTTTGCAACAGCAAAGAATTTTCCCTCAACTCCCAGGGCTCCCTACAGCTTTTGAGAACTCTCAGCAGAGTGAGCCCACAGAAGGAGGAAATTCAGGGTCCCTAGTTTGTCATGCAAGTCTCACTTTAGCCTCAGGATGGCAGTTCTTTCATGACAATGGTCTCTTACAAATCATCAGAAAGTCTGCCACTGCATTTCATGGTTCAGATCATGTTAGGCTGAACGTTCGATGGACATGTTCAAAATTGAAACCAGGGAACTTCGTCAAGTTAATTGTCCCCTTTTCTCCCAACACTAGGTAGGTGAGCTGTTGGGCTGAGTTTTAACATATACATAGATACAATTAAATACCTGGTTATTAGATTTGGATCTCTTTCCCCACCTATACCGTAAACTCGTCTTGTGTGTCCTGTGCTGTGCCCAGTACTTGGCATTGTGCTGTGTACACAGTAAGTGCTTAATAAAGGTTCTTGAAAGAACAAGCACTTGGCTGACTAGTATTGGCCATTATAGGATGTGACGTGTGTTAAATCTATAATCAAGAGACAGAGCAGTTCTACCAGGAAATGGGGGCCTATGATAACATAGATGGAATTTCAGAAAAATTAAAACATGTGGTGCTTTCAGGGACTTGGGAGCCATGCCACCCAGTGCTAACTTAGGACTCCTCCTCTTCTCTAAGGCCCATCTTGTATTTGTAAGAGACCCTTCCTGACGTGCCTGTGGGTGCAACTCTCTGGAAAGGGGATCCAAAGCAACACTTGATTGATTCTATCATGGCACCTCAGTGTGTGTGGGGGGAATGGACACACACCAGGGAAGTTGGGAACTCCATCTTTTCTATGGGTACACTCAAATGAGAGTGTCCTACCTGTTTTGTCATCTCCTACTGGAATTTCAAAGCAGGACATGGCATGCTTTGAATGTTAGGTGTTAACCACTACAGTGTTGATAAGACCTCAGTAAATCAATCACCTCCTAAGGTCATATTAACACACCTGCTTGCACTGAAAAAGCATAGTATTTTCACTGTGGCTTTACTTTACCAAAAACACAATGCAGTAGCTGCATTTTAGGAAACATGCATTCACCCAAGGATGAGTGCTTCCTACCAGTATGAGACGGAATAATTCCTACATATTACTCTCTGGGATAGGGGACCCTATTGGAATACAAAGTCCTGGGCTTCAAAAACCACTAGTAGAGTTTATGGTTTTCTCAGAAAGCTGGGCTGATAAAAACATTGAAGAAAATTTACAGCTGAGAGCATCAAATGTTTAACGTAGTTCTCTTTATAAAAAAAAATACAGCTCCTTGTTAAGAATCTTACAGGATGAAGCTATGTTTGTCACAGTTTCTTCCTTGACAACAGCTTATCTGCAGGCTTGACTTACATGTGAGTTAGATTTAATTCAGTGAAAACAAAATGCCTTTATTTTAACAGCAAAAGCAAGGATTTGTGGGAACAAAATGTCTACATTCTAAGTCTATGAAAGTAAACAAGGCTATATTTCATCACCTCCTAGCTGGTACTTACAGGCAATTTTCTGCACCATTTTGGCAGCTATGGAGAATTAGTAAAAGGGCAGGAAAACAGGCAAAAAAAACAAAAACAAAGCAAAGATGATAATTCAAGAAAAATACATGGCAACCAAAGGATAAGAGCTAACCATAATGTGGAGTTTCAAACATGTTTATGTATTAAATGAGGTAAAAAAGTAACATTCATAAAGGAATACCCCTTTTGCAAATGAAATGACAAAAAATGAAATGTACATAAAGTGAAAATTTACATGCCTTGATTTTATTGTCATAAGCTTGGCGCTTAGGCCTGTGTTTACTGAACAGAGTCAATAGGCCTCTGGTGGTTTCTTGACCTTGTAGAAGTAATGGTCTTCAGGATAACTTTGTGTAGAAGTCTTTTCTTAAGAATAACCCCACAACTACCTTCTTATCTGCCCAGCAACAGGAGGCCTTCTAAGTCAGCCTGGTAGGAGACGCGTGCAGCCAACTCTTGTAGCCACCATCTTTGTGGCAGCTGCGGACTTGAATTGGACTGATAGGGGGCAGAGTTTATTCCTACGTTTGGAAGTTTCCAGGGACACGGGTTCCACTCCAGAGGTTGCCTTGGGGAACCTGGGCAGCCCTGTCAAGGTCATGAATTCCTTATAGCTGTCTTTAGGCAAAGTAATCCTTGGCCCGAAGCTGGGCTTGAGGCTGCCGCTTTGCTTTCTTGGCACAATCCCTATCAGGAGAGGAGCGGGCTGGCAGCCTTGGAGGGAGAGAGCTGCTTGGAAAGCCTCTGCCCTGGAAGGGTGAGGGGTTCTAAACTATTTAAAGTAGACATTGATTAGGTCACAGGGTGATGGTGCTGGGAACTAAGGGTTGAATTTGCCTAATGACTTTGATCTTAGAAGAACCACACTTGTCCATATGGCCTAATTCCTAACACTGAAAGAGGACCTCAAACTCTGGAAATGTTAATGGCCAGCATGAAGAACAAAGCAGAGCTTTGGTTAGTCATCTTAGTAACATGAGGCTTGGGTCTTGAATGTACAACACAACTGGATCCTTACTATGGGTGGGTGTGTTAATTTGGGGAAAACACTGATCAACTCTTACCTCATTCAAACCTGGAGTAATAGTTGGAGCGGCAATAAAAACAACAAAAGGAGCAAATTCGGCAGTTCTCAGGACCTTCAGTGCCTGTGTAAAAACAAAACAATTGAGACTTAGAAGAAATAAGTAATACAACTTTCAAACAAGTCTACAAAAAATTTACACAGCTGAAAAAGCTCTTGACTCAAATTTTTGGCAAGGTATTAAATTTACCAACTTTATAAATAACACACGACTCCCCTTTCTTCCAAAGGATAGACAATAGCCATCAGCAAATAAAAGGTGACAAACTGGACATTTTTCTTATGCATCTCATGAATCAATATGAATTAATTTTTCTTCGGAAAAGTTAACACTGATTATGTTGGTTTAATGTTCACTTAAACCTGGTTATTAATTGTAGCCTAAATTTTAATTTATACAAAGTGCATTTTGGAGTAGATTGGGACCAGCAGGCTGGCTTCACCACTGACCTAGAATGCGCTTCACATTTCAAATTTCAAATTGCTTAACAAGGATTAGCAAATCTTGCCACTGTCACTGTGAGGCTGTGTTCACAGCTTATGAGTTGCCCTCATGAAAGGCCCCTGTGGGGCTCGGGGTTGGGGTCAGGAGACCCTCTCTAGAGCTAGAGTCTGGAGCCACTAAAGAAGCTTTGGCACTATAGGCAATTCACAGGCCCATGAGAGGATACTACATTCAAGGGAGAGCGACCTCTGAAGCCTCTTTCAGCTCCCTTCCCAGGCATGAAAAACCTCTAAGTATGTGAGCTAGGAGTTGGCAGGGACACAGTGCAAAGCAGACAGCTAATGGTGTAGCTAACAGTTGATTGTGGTAAGCGTTACTGCTTCAGTACCTCATGAACACACGGCACTCCTAGAAGTTACAAAATCCCCTCTATTGGACAAAAACATGTACGGGCACAGAATTCAGAAGTAACTGACATGTAATTAATTTGTATGTATCAGGGGTAAATATCTTGCTGTCCTTTATACAAGAATTTAACATGTCTATTCCGTTATCCACATAGTTTGCTTTCTAAATGGCCTTCCAATTGTTTGTTTTGTCATATTCCTTTCCTCCTCTTTTTTTTTTTTTCTTGGTCTGGTTTACTGTAGTATCAATTAGACCTGTTTCTCTGCCTCCAGTTTTGCTACGTTCCAATCCATACTAATCCCTGCCACCAGAATGATCTTTTGGAAACACAAATCCCAATGTATCGCTTCTCTGCTTCAAACCCTTTGACTGCCCCCTCTTGGCCTTGGGGTAAAAATGTATGGTCCTTAAGGTTAACGTCAGGTCCCTCCCTCGATAGCTGCTCCATGCTTACCTGTTAGCCTCTCTCTGCCCCTCCATGAACTGCCCTTGCTGAACTACTTTCACTTTGAGAAAGGGCCAAATTCTTTCTGGCTTCCTGGCCTTTTTCTTAGGACTCCTTCTGCCTGGACCTTCTATCTCTTTGTCCCTGTCCCTACGCTCCCTTCTGCTTGGTTGTTTCCTGAACAGAGTACTGATTTTTTTTTTTGCCTAGAAAGTCCTTTGTGAGCTCTAAGTTGAGGTCAGGCGCCCTTCCCATGTGCTCCTGATGCACCCGCACTGATGCACCTGTAGTATCCATCACACTGCAAATGCAGTGCCCGGATTTTCAGGGACTGCATCTTTAGTTATCTTCCTCATGTCCCAAATGGTACTTGCTGTAAACAGTCTGTGTGATAAGATGAAAATGTAACACAGTATATATAATTTTCACAAAATCTATCTTGCTTTTCAAGGCAGGTTCAACTAGAGGGCACTATGCTTTCAGGGCTTAAGAGACTCTTGGCCTCCATGAATACACTGGCATATAAGAGGCAAATTGGATAGCAAAGGGTTTGACTTTCTTTTGTTGTTGTTGTTGTTGTTTTTTAAAGATTTTATTTATTTATTTTTAGAGAGGGAAGGGAGGGAGAAAGAGAGAGAGAGAGAAACATCGATGTGCAGTTGCTGGGGGCCGTGGCCTGTAACCCAGCATGTGCCCTGACTGGGATTGACTTTCTTTTTTAGTGCAAGTTCACTTTCACTAGAATTATGTTTCTGAATTTTAGTTACACAGTGTCTCCTTGTGGGTTAAAGGAACCCAGCACATTGTTTTACTTGTCCACCAAAGTGTTTTAATTGTGAGTTGCAGGCTCAGACTCCCCATGAGAGAAAGCTCTTCAAGCTTGCCTATGTTCATGTTGGAAAGAGGTAATTGGCAATTTATTTGCCAGTCCTTTCGTGAATGAAGACTTTAGCAAGGAATAAACTGTATGTGAAAAAGTCCATATATAAGCTCAGTCGAACTTAACAGGGGTCTTCATTTAGAAATGGCCTTTCCCCCCCCGTCCTTCCTATGCTCATAAATCAGGGGAGACTATAAGTCAGTTGAAACATAAGATTTCCTCATCACCACACACCCACCCGTAGCCAGCCTTTGGGCAAATAAGATGGGAAAAAATTCCTAATGCAGAGTTCCTACCTTTGCTTCCATCCCTGAAGCTACTCCAAGTGCCAGATGGAAATCCACACAGCCTGTATGTTGAATGGAACTGACTGAATGAAACTGAGAAGGACACCCTAGGTGTGAAATGGTCTTTTCTCTGCTCAGTGACCCTACCCTTGATAGCCACACAATTCTTTGAATATTTTAACTTCTAGCCTGCTACCTACCATATTACAACACCAGAAAGCACACTACTCAGAAAACATTAGCTCCCTGCAGATTACCCTTTTTTTTCACACTGCATGCACCTCCTTTGTGTTTATCCAGAAAGACATGAAGGTCATTCTGCACTTCCTGCATGAAACTGTCAATGAAGACTGTACTTATCACATTGTCAAATGTTTCTCGTGCCTAAGAATCAGGTTATAGTCCTTTAGCAATCAACTCCAAGGAAAGAACTAGCATACTTGATTAGATGAGAATTATGAGACCCAGGACATCCCCCCTTTTTGTCCTGGTTGCCAGGAAGTTCAAAGCTAAATTTCATGTTTATCATAGTAATCACTGTAGCTTCTGTGGTTAGCATATTTCTCCCTCCTTTTCATGGCTTTAATTTTCTATTTCTATCCTATATTATCATATTTTTCCAAAAATTATAAGATTCCTCGAATCCCAACTGAGATTTTCTTGTCTAGTTGCCCTTATATATTCAGTAGAGTTACCACACTTTTCCTCAATTGTTCTTGAAGGCTTCTGTCCCCATTCTCTGCTTAACTTAGGGGTCTCAAGTGGATATCATTTTTTGCACAGTCTCAGCTTGCCTGAGGTTCAGGGGCACTTTAGGAACAGAAATGAAATTGCTTCACAAGGATTCCCTTCCCTCAGGCCGTTAATGGGTGACTTTAAGATGACCTTTAAATCCTTTTCCTTTCTGACTTTAGATGAGACACGAATCTGCTAATTTTTATAGGCAAATGTCTCTTTTCTGAATTCCTGAGAAGAGAGAGAGTCTAGAAAGATCTCTGAAAATACACTAGATTCAAACAGCCTAAGTAATGTAATTCAACATTTAAAGCTAATTCTTTAGTTTTCTTTTGGGGAGATAAATTGATTATATGGCTCATCTATGGTCAATAATTAATCTCAGGTTACCATCTTCAAGGAATAAAAACCCACTTGACCAAGTATCTAAGACGAAGATATCTTTTAAGATTTATTTGGCTTGTAACCTTAAAAAGTACATAAGAGCAGGCACCTTAGTCATTTTGTACAAAAATCCTAAGGGTTTTAGGAAGAACACAGTGAGCCCAGAAAGAATCTTGAGAGCCAGCTGAGTTCACAAAACAGTCCCTGGTTGAGAACCTGGCTCCTGTTTTAAAGCACAGATTCCTAATAAGACTGTAGTTGCACCTTGATGACAATCTTTCCCTTTGTGGGCAAAGCAAAACCACAAACATTTGGCTACTCTTAACTTTTTAATGTGGCAAATGGATAAATCAGAATAAAATTTAATTTTAAAACCATCACAGTAGGTTTTGATTACAAACTGGAGCTATTATAGTTTCAGCTTTAGGGACATAAATTATTTTCTACGTCAGGGGTCTATTTTCATAAAAAATACTTTCTATACTATTCTCTAGGTTTGACTGTCTTCTAGACTTTTTGAAATAAAAAAAACCCCAAAGGTTATACTTGTACCACTACACACAAGGTGGATCAGCTTAAGGATCCTCAGGGTTAACCCTTCTAAGACAACACAATGCAAGAAGGTTAGAATCAATTGTAAAAACAACAACAAAAAAAAAACAACCTAAAACTGTTCAAGTTCAAACCTCATTTTCAGTTGGCTGTAAAACCTTGGTCAAGTCATAATTATGTTAGGCCTTGGTTTCCTCATCTACAAAAGTAGATGCTGATATCTCTATCTTAGTGGTTACACGGGGAAGGTAAGGAGTACTAATGCTTGGCAAAATATAGAGCACTACTGGAACACAATCTATTATTATTTTAAAAGAAGCCAGGTTACAATTTTTTTCTACTTTAATGTCTTTATCACAGTCCTCTAGGTTTAAAGTTGGGCCACAATGTCTTATCACACAGTATTATTAGACATGTGTTAAATTTGGCCTGAACTGTCTAAAATAAATCAAGATGGCACCTGAACTAAATGACCTGAACACCAGCATTAGGTGATCTTTCTATGGTCCACGCATAGTGGAAGTGGTGTCAGCATTGACAGAAGTGAGAAGGCTTTAAAAAAATGCCACATGGCATTTCTCTTGTTATGGACAGTTTCTGATGTACATGGAGGAAGGAATTTCATCCTTACCAGCTTGCCTTCCTAGTTGTATTTTTAGCTCTTGACACAATGCTTGGGATATAGTAAGTGCTTAACATAAGCTGGTTGAATCAAACTGTCCACGAGATACAGTACAGGAGGTAACCTAGCAGGCTGGGTGGGGTGGGGAAGGGCATGGAGAAAAATGTCCTAAGGAGAGAGGCTCTCTGGAACAATGAGGCTCTGCCTGACAGCAAGTCAGTCATGGCCACAGGCATCCTGATGTTAGGATGCGGATCTTGCCAAGCCTGGGGGAGAGTGGACTGAAGGCAGAGAAGCCCCAGGGTGAAGCCCAGGAGGTGAGACACTGTGGGCATCTGCAGATGTACCATCAGACATGACAGTCAGTGTGAAAGCAGGACTGGCCAGAAGTGTAGACTGGGCACATGTGGCACCGGGCAGGAGAGCCTGGGACCAGAGTTTTCAACCAGACCAATGAGAGGAACAGAACCTGAGCAACCCCTGTCCTCAGGGCCACAGGCCTGAGAGGCTCTGGTAGGGAACAGGGCATCTATGGCCTGTCCTCAGGGGTAGGTGGCCCTGACAGATTATGGTTCTCAGAAGTGGGGACACAGGAAGCAAGAGAGAAGAATGCAGTGAGCTCATCCAGCAGTCATGGGAGCAGGGAATGTGCCCAGCCCGGGATGACAGATGCTCTGGTGCCCAGTGCCACACGTAAAAGTGACTGCTGTGAATGTCTTGATAAGGCCGAGAGAAGTGTCTCCCGCTCAGCAGTGCAGAGCAATGCATGACTGTGCAAGGGCAATGGCACAGGTAGAGCTGGACACTAGGAGTGGAGTGGCGGCAGCGGCAGCAGCAGCAGCAGCAGCAGCAGCAGCAGCAGCAGCGGTGGTGGTGGCAGCAGTGGCAGCAGCAGGTAGGGCAGAAGCCCTCAAAAGTGGACTTAGGTAAATGCAGAGGGGTCTGAGGGAGCCCTGCAGCCAGCATACTGCTAGAGATATTACTACCAGCAGAAAACGACGTTCAGGTGAAGACCAGTGTGGAACCCAAGGAGAGGATGTCGAAGACCAGGACCAGGATTGAGACTTTGCCTCTAGCCACCCCTGGCCAGAAGATTTTTCCAATCCCTAGTAAGGAGGGATTAGTAGTTAAACAGAAATCAGTCTGCATTATACATCATATATTTAGTTCTATATAGGTCCAAGATAACTGTTAAGTAAACTGTATAGTGTTCACCCTACTGGTGCTTTCCTCCTAGCCCCTTAACCAGATTCCAAATTCAAGAAGCTCATCAGGTGCTATGAAACAGAAATGGGTGAACCCACTGGCCACGATGTTAGGGTCTTGGCACTGAGTAATTGAGCTGTCAGGCCTCAGGTCACATAGATCCTGACTGCCTGACTGTAGGTTCCATCCTCCATTTGGGGATGGCTAGGGGACTAAGTCTCATACAGTGGCCCTTGAACAAGAATCTCTTCCTTGCCTGGGATAGCCAGTTAGCCCTCCTGATGAAACGGAGCCTGCTGAAGGGCTGCTGGTCTACCATTTCAGCAGGTGGCATACTGATTCCATTCATAAGTGATAAGGGATTTTTGGTACAAATGGGTCTTTAGAAATGGCAGCCCAGGAGTCGCTGGACACACACAAGCCTCTCCTGCAGCCTGACTTAATGTTTCCAACTCCCAAATCCTTCCTACTGGGCTTTAAGTCCCACTTCCACTTGGTATGTCCTCAGAGAGGAAAATATACCTTATCTGCATTTTTGAAGTAAGGTCTTTGGCTTTTTCCTTTGCAAGTTTAATTTCTATTGCTTATGGTGTAGGACTTATCTGCAAATCATCTAATCATCTCTGCATCTGGTTCCCTGAATCCTCTCCCAGTTCTTCATATCTTTCCTAGTTTTAGCTCAGGGTCAGGCACTGTTGGTAAAGAGATGACAGAGGCTGACCACCACCATGGGGCTCCATTCAGGCTCCACTGGACACCCCCTGGGCTGACTCATGTTGCTTTCATAAAGCTAGTGTTGTGTTTCAGACTCAGGCCCCAGTGTCAGCATTTCTCACTGGGGATTAACATAAGATGTTGGCAGAGGCTCTGATGGTTCAGCATGAGCTGTACTGAGATGTAAAGGTGGTTGTTGGGATAAGAAAGTGCCAGAGTCTCATCCTTAGTCATATTATTGTAGGATTTCTGGCAGGCACAGACCCAATCCAGTACTTTATAATGAATCTCGTAAGAGAATAGTCTCTGTTTCTTAAACACTTGGTATGTGTCCTGAGTGTAACAATTAGTTTGTAGCCTACACTGTTAACCTATGATGCCTTCATTACTGATAATTTCCTGGAGTTTATTCAGTTATTAAGCAACCCATGATGTCCTGATAGCATTTTTAATTTCAGAACCTGAGCTTAGCATGCAGGCAGGATGATGGGAGGCTGAGTGTGGCCAGACATTACCTGAGGCTCCACGTCCAGTATTGCAATGAGCCCCTGCTCGTGGATCTTCCGGATGGTCTCCAGTTTTGTCCCATACATTGCATCCTCGTGGCTGCCATACTCCAAGTACTCATTATTAGAGATGTCTTGCATCATTTGGTCATGAGATACAAAGTAATAATTCTTTCCATTTTCTTCATCTTTCTTTGGAGGTCTGGTTGTATCTGCAAAGTCACATGTCAAGAGAAGTTTAAAAGCTGAGCTTATGAGCCTACGTTTCCAATGGACCTACCAAAACCCTATCTCTTCTTAAAAGCTGTGGATTCCATAGCATATGCCTCACGCCCTGTTCCCACTCCCAGGGCATGAGAATTGAACTTGAATTGTAGAACTGAATTGTAGAAGTCACATTTATCTGTGTGATATCAGACCACAGTAGCTGGTTAGTTGTTTAGTTTGGCAAAACTTTCAGTGTTTAGATAAGATCTATTTTATTCCTTTCATGGGCCATCATGTGAGAAAGACATAAATGACCCCAAATTAAGTTAACTCACTGTATGTCTTAATGCACTTAGGCATAAGGAAAAAAAGAATTAAAAAAAGGAAAAGTATATATGGTTTTTTAAATTTAAAATAATTAAAATCACATAAATTAAAATTTCAGTTCCTCAGTCTCACTAGCCACATTTCCAGAATTCAATAGCTGCATGTACATAATGGCTGCTATACTAGACAGTGCAGATACTGAACACTGTTACTATCAAAGAAAGTTCTATTGGGTATTGTTCATCTACAATATCTTGCAAAACGAGAATGTTAGAATACAGAAAAAGGCATACCATATTGAAAACACAATGACCTTTGCCATATGTGGCTATAATAGTTAAGAAAGACCTTAACCAGGAGCTGACAAACTATGGTATGCTGTCTGTTTTTGTAAATAAAGTTTCTTTGGAACACAGCCATGCCCATTTGTTTACATATTGTTCATGGCTAATTAATTCATGCTACAAGTTGAGTAGTTGTGGCAGAGACCATATGGCTCTCAAACTCTCAAACACTTCCTATCTGGCCCATTACAAGAAAGGCTTGCTGATCCCTTACCTAACTGAGTATAGACTAAAATACATGCCCATGAGTCCTAGTTCTGTGGCATACTAGAAGGACCAGTATACTGAAAAACTCAGTTTAGAAAATTTTTCCTAGGCAAGGACCAGTATACTGAAAAACTCAGTTGAGAAAATTTTTCCTAGGCAAAACATTGGTTTTGTTTTCCAATCCCCCACCTCCTTTCTTTTCCCTCTTTCTTTTTTCTCTCCTCCCCACCTTTCTTTCAATTTCCATTTTTTCCTTCTTGCTTCTTTCCTTTCCTGAGTGGCAAGAACAAATTTATGCTATTCTTTGCTGTATGGATGGGTCCAAACCCATAGGGAATTACCCCTCTCCTGCCCTGACTGAACTATTAGAACTGCTCATGGACATTAAAATGTGGATTAAAAATAAAGTTCCATTTTTCCAGATATGTGAAAAGCTGAATAAATGGCATATACTATGTGAATGTTGTACTACCTTTAGTCATTTTGGAAGGCAAACATATGGTATGCATACATCTGGGGCCAAATATTTTAGAAAGTGGACATGACTGAGTTAGCAACATTACACTTTTAAATTGAGCTAGTTAACTGGCCATTGAAAAAACTAAATGTTGGCTAAGCTTGCTGTATTCATGATCTAGACATAAGGAGAAGTAAAAGAATATTTGAAAGTGTTTTATTAGAAAACCCCAGTGGTCCCAGTTGAAAAAATATTTGATGAATTTCTTTTGTGTGTAAATCAAACAGTGTTCTGGGATGAAGGTGGTCTAATGAAGCCTCATGGCTCTCTGGGGTGCAGAGAAAACAGTAAGTAGTGTTGCCATGGCTTCAGGAAGGCATGAAAGCCCTACGGGATAGAGCCAGTCTTTGCATTTTTCTCTTGCTGCTTTTAAAACACATTCTCCTTTAGTTCTTCTTGCCATGAACAAAGCTGGAACTGCTAGAAAGCTTTTGGGATTCAAATTTTAAACTTTGGAGTAGTAATAATAATAAATTTATAGTGTTAAGATGGCTACTATTTATCTAGTATCTGCTAAGTGCTTTGCATGATCTCAAATGCTCTTCATATCTCTAGAATTACTTCATTTTAAAATTGAGGAAACAAAGCAGGGGTGTCCAACCTGCAGCCTGTCAGCTGCATGCAGCCCAGGAAGGCTGTGAATATGGCCCAATACAAAATCGTAAATTTACTGAAAACATTATGAGATTTTTTTTTGTGATTACATGTCGCAATGTATTTAATGAGTGGCCTAAGACTACTCTTCTTCTTCCAGTGTGGCGCAGAGATGCCAAAAGGTTGGGCACCCCTGAAAGAGGGCAAGAGGTTAAGGGTAAGACATAGAAAATTAGGGGAATTAAAATATTATAGATTTAAAGTTCTTTATAATAAACAACTGGTAACACGTTGACTGGGTTTTGACAGTGATAAGAGTCAACAATTTAGTTACTAAGAAAAATATTGAGTCAAAGAAAACTATACTATCACTAAAACATATTTTTCTGAAGAATAATTCATCTGAGTCATCAACAACAAATAAATACACACACTACACATATTTGCACTAAGAGAAGTCTGGAAGGGTATAAAACAAAATATCTATAGTACCATTATTAGGGGAGTGGGGCTGGGGTTATTAACTCCTTTTCTCTTTGTTCTTTTTTGGATCTTCCAAATTTATTATAGTAAACAGTTAGTACTAATGTAATCAGAAAAATATACAAATTACAATAGTAAACAAGTACTAAAAATATATACTTAAAAAAGAGACATTGCTTACGTGGAATAGGGTACGCAAACCGATCTGGGTGCTTTGTGATAAGGGTGTTTTTTATGTGTCTTCTCCCAACACCATGCGCACCTATACCATTTTTTAAAAAGGAAGTTAAAATCGACAGTTGTTAATAACATTCACAAAATGTTTTAAAGATGACAATAAGAGAGCTATGTGTTTATACAATCAGACTTACCTAATAAGACTAGTGTTTTCCTTTTAAATGCTGGCAGTTTTACTACTTCTTCATATGTAACAAGATCTAATTGATCAAACACTAAAATGCAAAGATTTAGAACAAAGGTAAATTTGCAGAAAGAACAGTTCATGTATGTAAATTATAATTTTACTGGCAAAACTAAAGTAATAGTAAAACCATGTCTTAAAAAATATGAATCCAACTTATAGTATATTTAAGTCATAATCTTTCGGTAGAAAATTTCATTTTTAAGCCCATGAAAATGCACTTTAGAAGCAGGGGCATCCAAAGCTATGTTGAGCACATGCATGAAAGTCCAATTCTAAAAGATACTGCATATCTTTTCATGCAGTATCCGACAAATCATATGGATTCATTCAAAACCACATGCCGTTCATATTTTTGCAATTCCAAGAAATCAGCAATACTAAAAATGAAAAAGTCAGCAGACAGTGACTGATATGAATATAGCATGAATGCAATCAATTAAAGTTAACCAAGAAAGAGGTCAGCTAGATTATTTCTAGAAATGGCTGTGGGATGCATGGACAGATGGTCTTTAACTTCACGGTTCTTTTCTTTTAACAGAGTTACTGAAGGCAGCATGCTAGATTCTTTCAAAGTCAAGTTCTGTAACTATGATTTCACAAGCTTTTGAAATGAGCATCTCACAAGTTTTATTGTAAACCAGCTATCCATTCAATGGAAAGTCTTGGGAATGTAAGTAGAATAACATGCGTCTCTGGGCCCCAAACTCTGTTGGCCTGTGCGTAGTAAATCAGGATGAACAGAATGGAAAGAAGCATGGATCAGAATGTGAGCTTGAAAACCTTTGCAGAAGGGAGTTCTCTAATAATTATAGACTGAGAAGAAATACTTTAAAAATATTTTTGGAAACCTGCCTCTTAACAAAACTATTACAAAAACCTTCCCAAGAGGATAACCATTCCTGCTGAAGTTTAAGGCAGTTCAATTCTCAAACACATTCGAGCTGTCTCACAAGAAGGCTAAAATCATGCATCTATGTTTCTTGTAATATTTTTTATTTTTGCATGGTCATTGTTTTCAGGCACACAGAAATTTCTTTTTTAAAGGATATGGAATACGCTACAGATTTCAGAGGGTTTGAAAGAAATTCAGTAAAACTGATTCCCTGGTGTAATAAAGGAATCTGTGGTTTTTCAGCCAATCATTAAGAGAAACTTCTACTCCCTGAAACAATATTGCCAAATGCTTTTGACTATCTGCTCAGTCCTTAACATTTGTGATCTTCCCAGTAGCAAAGAACCTTAGGATGCAAAATAGGATACTCTGGAATGTAACAGATCAGAAACAAACAAACAAACAAACAAACAAAAGTATCATTCCCAAAATAATAAAAAAATACAGTACGTTAAAATAAGGGTTAGTGCATGTTAATGGGTATTTATGCATTTGTTTTCTCTTGATAACTTGATTCCATAAAGGTTGACTAAAAACTCTTTAAAGCATATTCTCTAGCAACAGCTAAAAACCAAGAAATGTTTTCTGTGTTTAGAATGGCACACTTACAAAATCAAAATGACGTGAGGTTCTCTGCATAGTAGAGCTAGCTAGTCATGCTATGCTGGTAATGGAGTGATGAAGGTTCACAAAAATAAAATCAAGAATGCTTATGAGATTGCTTTTTCTACCTATTGCTGAGCGATATTTCCATCAAGAAAACATATGCTTATGAAAGCGGTGCATCAACAAGCTGATAGATTTTAATATGTAAAAATAATCAAACATCTCACAAAAGAGCAAGATGATAATGATACAAGCTTTCTGAATGGTATACACACCCATCTCCCTCTACAGAGCCCTAACTCCAATTCTACTGAGATAAGACTTTTGTCATTAAAAAAAAAACCCACATAAGAATGAGTTAGATATTAACCACCAACACCACAAACAAATGAACAAGTATGTTACACATCAATATCTTAAACATAAACACATAGCATGAAGAGGTTACTCTGGTCTCAATAAAATCTACACATGGTCATAGGATTGAGAAACAATAAAAAAGAATATTGAAAAATAAGACACACAAGGAATATAAGGAGAACACTTAAAGACTGGACTTTCAAAGGTTTTAAGATGTTCACTGATTAAAAAAAAAAGAGGACTTAATGAATGAAAGGAAACTGTCAAAAACAAAGAGGCATAGTCACTCAACAGGTTACTTACATGCACAGAGGCCATTGGGAGTAAGACAGCATGAAAAATGTACAGGGGTCATTGAAATATGGCTTTTAATATATTAGTAAAATAAAAGTATAATATGCACAAAAGAAAGTTTACCATGCAGTATTCTAAACATGAGGCAAATAAGTCACATTAAGAAACAAACCCATTTAATAAAAATTCAACAACACCCTTATATAAAAGCCAGTAGGTTTTATAAACTAGCATATGCATAGAAATTTTATCTGGGAATAATTACAAGAAAACATCTTTAGGGACTGTAGACGTGGAAGCTTTTTGGTTTTCATTTTGTACCTTCCTTTACTGTTTGCAATTTCTAACCACATGTGCCTATTACATTTATTGTTTTAAAAAAGAAATGTCCACAGGGCAGTGAGATTATGGGCCACTTTTTGTTGTTTTTAGAGTAGTCTGCATTAAAGAAAAAAGAGTTATAGCTTTTTAAAGTCAACAGTACTAATTTGTGGCATTAAGCATAATTTAAACACATCTATAAAATTCCTCTATGTTCATATGGATGTATGTAAATAGGGTATCACAGAATATTTAAATACCTCTGCTCAGGGCTGTAACATTGAAAAAATGAATTAATGAATATTTTGTCAAAGTTTACATTAGTAACTTGATCTTAAACTGATTTTGGAAGTCCCAGGGCTGAGGAGGAATCTCAATGCCTCAAGAATATAGTTCTTCTAGGAGCATGACAATACTTTCCCCATCAAATTAATGTGGCTAAAATCTTTTACGCACTGCAGAAAATGTATTTGCTGTAAACAAGATACACACCATAATCAAATCTATTCCCAAGGCTTCAGAAATACTGTCTGGCATAGTTGGCTCATATTATTTTGATTTCCTGGTAAGCTACTCAGTATTTATGACACTTTCAAGTATTTAAGTAACCACTTTCCAGTTGAATCTTTTCATAAGTAAGCCTTTAACATTGATTCCTTGTCTCAGTTTTGCAAAGCCAGAAGTATCTTCAAATACAGTACAAACCTTTAATTAGAAAAGACACTGCACACTGGTAACACTGGGCTGAGTGCACACCCAAATGCCTGCAGTGATCAGGCAGCTAATGTGTTGAAATGAGTGGGCCTGCTGCAGGAATGGAGTAGTGGGGACAGTCCATCCTAGAGAGAGTGTCTAGAGAATGAGTGTCTGATTCAAAAGGGGCATGAACAACCTGGAGTCATTCAAAAAGAAAGTGGGCCTTGTGTTACCATATTCTCTGTTCTTTCAGTGGTAGGCAGACAGCCAACATTTTATGTTAAATATCTGATTTTCAAATGCGATTAACTATTATTTTAAACACTGTGTGTATATGGGGAAAATGAAACTTATTTATGGGTCACATTCAGCTCATAGACTGCCACTTTATCATTTGAGATGTAGGCCACACAGTTTGAAGAAAAGTCAGCTTTAACTAGACATGTGCAATTTCCTGGAGAAATGGAAATAATTAATTCTAGTATTATGATTCCCATCAGTTCTAGATATTGACAAAGTTCCCATCCTTCATTTTTACTACAACATAAACAACTTCAGAATGATGGTAAGGTTTGGATCTTGCCATCAATATATGCTGAATTCTCAAATATTTGAAGCAGGAAACAAAGCATGTGGGTCTTATTTTAATTTACTGAGAACTCTCAGAAGATCTCCCACTGTATTTTACAATCAACTTCTGAAAAAGCAAAAGAAAAAAATCCTTCTGAAATATAATTTGATTTGTGAACCATGAGTCCATTTGGCTAGTTTTTGGTATGAAGGAACATGATATTTCAAAGTTCTCAAAGTATCCACCAGGTGGAGGTCACCAGTGTTTTGTCTCCTTTGGAGCATTCTTTAGGTAGTGCCACATATTAGGAAGAACTTTTATCATAGCTAAAAGCGGAACAGCTGATAAAATACTTGACTTCCCTTTATGACTTCATCTCTTGTCAAGATAATCACTAAGCAACTGGATCTTCTGGACTTAATGAACAAAATGGAAGAGTTGGTTGGTGAAGGGAAAGAAACTGGAAGAGATGGTGACAGAAAGGCCTTGCCAGGCAGCATACTTCAGAAAGTTCAGAAAAGTAGACATCTCCCAACCAGAAAAACTAATAGGAGACCTCATGATGGATGATTTTGTGGGGAAGGGAACCCTAACAATGACATTCTGACTAGACAATTACAAATATGCCTAAACACAAGCTCTACAAAGAAATTTGAGTGGCTTTGCAAGGACCCTATAAGAAGCTCAGACTGTCTATCAAAGGGCATGAAAGGAGCATCTCATTCACAGTGACAAATACCGACATATAAGAGGAAACTGCAAGCATGATAAGGAAGGCTCTGAGGTCCAGAAGACCACTACTTAGAAATGCTGAAGATAACAAAAAAGCGGTAGTGGCGGATCTCTCCCAATTTCTTAGTTCTAAGTTTACAAGAGCTTGGACAGGTCCTTGGTTTTGGATAGGACATATAATGTCCAAAGAGAAAAGGCAATTTTATTCTATCCTTAGGAGACTCTTGCCTTCTTTATCAAGGGTGATACCCTTCAAACTTGGTGGGCAATGTTTACCAGAGCTAAAGCCTGAGATAAGGGACAGCAAATAAGTACTTGGCTTCACTAAATGATATCCATTTGTCAGGCCCACGGATGAAAGAACGTGAGATCCACTGAATTTTAGAATTAGAAAAGATATACTTGACTGATTAATGTTATTTGAGATTCCCCTGTTTTGAGGCCCATGGGAGCCTAGGGATTTTTGAAAGTAGCAGTTAGTCAGGCGTGTTAATTCCTGGTCTTATCTCAGGTTGCCTATTAAGATTGCAGGTGTGTTTGCAGGGACCACTGATGAATCAGGAGAACAGATGGAAGATCAGTGATGCCCCAGGGTGTCAAAGCATGGAAAAAGGGAAAAAGGCAAAATTTTTAAGTGAACAATTCAATGGATTCTTTGTCAGAATTTAGAGTTTCTAGTTTTTCAACCAACTGGCTTTGTATTTTTCCTCAGAAGTTAATTAAAGAATATTGGCAAACTGAATACTCATGTCCACGTGCTATTAGTATAATATAAAGCTAATAAAGAACTGACAGACTTCACCAGCTATTTCTTTGCTTTTCTAGGTTTAAATTAATTTTAATGCCATTTATCTGTCCATGTCATTTAAAATTCTATCTATCTATCTATCTATCTATCTATCTATCTATCTATCTAAATAAAATATTGACACATCATGTGCGACTATTAGAAGTTGATGAAAATAAAGGTGACTATGAACCCTTGGCAAAAACCACTGCCATTTTGTGTTAAATAACATTCTACCAATATCACAGTGAATTTCCACAAATACAGTGAATTTCTTCAAATAGCACTACTTGAGCATTTACAATTAATAGTTGCTAAATTATGTTTAACTAATCTACTTTAAATATTTCTTCTTTTATAAAACAAAAAAGCTATTATCACACTAGTGCTCTATAGTGGTACATAATCAGAAATGATACAATTTATTGGAAATAAAATGTGGCCACTTACATTTATTTCACATTACATAGTACTTCAAAATGTTTACTTTTATTTTCTGAATAAGGAATAAACCATTCAGAGTTTCTAAATATTTTTTCCTAATGAGTTCTAATAACACACATTATAACATTCTACAGAGACAGATGCATTTTTTATTTGTCAGAAACATTATACTGTCAAATTGGGTATGCATAATTGCATTCACTTGATTTTTCGCCACATGTTTGATTTACAGAGTTATTTCTGAAACCTTGGGAATTAATCTAACGCCAATGTTGGGACTTGCAATTCCTCAGGAAAAGTTCCTTAAAAAGAAGTCATATTAAGAAGTTATGGAAAACACATAAATCCCACTCTACATATCACCATACATTTTCTTTAACTTAAATTACACCCTGTAAGTCTTCTGGGAATTCTGCAATGACAGATCATGCTTTTTTTGGTGTTCATTTCAGTTTTTGGCAAACAAGTGAGTACTTTGTGTTACGTATATGCAAGCTTCCACATAGATAAACATACCATAAAGGGAAGGTCAAGATAATGCTTTGGTCTTTTAGGAGTCAAGGAAATATTGTGAGAGAAGACTAGACAAAGAAACTGACTAAACCAAATCATTTGTGCTTTCAGACCAATCACTGAACCATGTGCAGCACAGCTCTCCGTTAAGAGTGCACCTTTGCCCTTTGAAATGTGTCCTAGGGCCAAGCCTAAGGGCCAGAGAGGAGCCAAGAGCAACAACGGTGTTTGCTCAAGACAAATCTCAGCATGGAGGCAAGAATCCTGGTGACTCAGCAAACTCTCAAGCTCTCATTTCTCAGGGGACAACTTAATGTACTGGGTTCTTTTTGTCCCAGAGAATACTATTTCCAAGTAACATTTTCTTTCTATAAAGTACAGCTCTGTAAAGTATCTGGCAAACAACCAACATAATAATTGATGGTCGGGGTTTCGTAACGTTTTTGCAAATTGATGAAGATCTCATATGGTTGAATTTTTGGATAGAGAACTCTGAGGACTGAATTGAGGTATGACATCTGTTTCGGTCTTTGAGATGTGTCACTGGCCTCAATAACAGTCATACTTTCCCCTACCTGCATTGTGCTTTGCCAAATATTTGTCTTTGTACTGCTTCTTTTTCTTGCCAAACCAAGTACAGCTGGCTTGCTGCTCCTGTTTGGTCTTCTCCATGGCGATGCAAGCTACTCGCCTAGCATACAAAGAAAGAAAGAAAAAGAAACTAATGTGTAGTTTTATATTGATAAAAGGGGAAAATAACCATTTTGAAGAGTTTACATCAACCTGCATGGACATACCCCTCACAAATTTTTCAAGTCATGCAGATAAAGGTTGTTCTTTGGCTTTCACAACAATTTCCTAGAAATGGTTTAAACACACAGGCTTAGAATAAAATGACATTGTGTTCCTTGGGCATATACTAAGTGATAACACAGATGAGGAGCCTAAACATATGACCATGACATATAGTAGAAAGGTCTGGTTTGACTATCACTTAATTAGCTTTTATTGATTTAGTGTTAGGTGCTTTTCTGGGAAGTTTACTTGTATTAATTCATTTAGTCTTTTCAAACACATAAAATTGCATCACCATTTTACAGGTGAGGGGATCAAAGGACTGAGAAGTTAAGTAATTTGCCCCAACTCACACAGCTAATAAGTGGGAGAAGGATGACAGTCTGGCACCAGAGCCTATGCTCTTAGCCAGTACATTACTGGCAAGTTCCTTAACCTCTTAGAGCCTTTTGGATGGATTAGAACAAAAAGTGTCCCTAGCACAGTGGCAGGCATAGTAGATGCTTAATAAATGGCACTATTACTACACGGACATTCCAATCTAAGATAGAAAAAAATGCTATGATTAAATCTACAGTTAGAATTATAATCAGGAAATTATAATTTTGTTCTATAATATTCACCACCTGTAACATATGCACAAATGTTGTTTATCAGTTGCTCTCTAAGCAAATAATTGTGTGGTATTTCCATAGAAGGTTTTGCTTATTTAAGTATTTTGCTTGTGGACCAACCGACTAGGGGTCCCTGAGTGAGCCATATACAAGGAGAATCCAAAATCACTATCAGAATGCCATACAATGTTATTGAAAACAAGTTATTTTCCAATGGGGTACTACTGATATATACTCCATAGGGTATATGAGAGTTCCTATTGTTCCACTATCTTGACAACACTTGGTATTATTAGTCTTTAAGGTTAGCCATCATGGTGGGCAAGTAACTGTGTTTTGAGTATGCGTTTCACTGATTATTAATGAGATTGAGCACCTTCTCATGCTTATTGGCACTCCTCTTTCGTAAAGTGTCTGTTCAAGTCTTTTAACCATTCTCCTATCCAGTTGTCTGTCTTTTTGATTTGTAACAATTCTTTATATGGCCTGGATATTACACCTTTGTTAGTTATATATATTGCAGATGCTTTCTACTTTGTGGCTTACCTGCTTTATCCTTTTTATGGCATCTTTTGATGAATATAACTTATTAGTTTTGAACTAGTCACTTTGGCAATCTTTTATGGGAAGTATTTTTCATATCTTGTGTAAGAAATCTTTCTTTGTCTCTGAAGATATACTCTAATATTACCTTCTCAAGAGTTTATAGTTTTGTCTTTCACATTTTGGTTTCTAATACACTAGAACTTACTGATTTTTACACTGGTTTTTGTGTATGGTGTGAAGTTAGTGATTGTCTGTCTTGTCCACATCCCCCCACCAGGGATCCCAATTGTCCCACCATGAATTATGGAAAAGTCTACCCATTCCTCACTAGTGATTATTTTAATGTGTGGGAGTGTTTTAGGGTTCTCTTCAATTGATCTTTTGAGCATCTCTATACCCATGCCTTATTAACTTAATTACTATGTCCCCCATTTCCCCTCTTTGCCCCCCTCCAGCTTTATAAGTTTTGACATCAGGTGGAGTACGATCCCCCTTCTTAGTCTTCTAGAAGAGCATCTTGGCTATTCTTGATCTTGGGAATTTCCATGAAAACTTTAAAATTAGCCCATCAATTTAAAAAATGGTTGGGACTGCACTGAATCATTCTGGGAGGAATAGACATCTTTATAATATTGAGTCTTACAGTACATGAATACAATATGTCTCTCTACTTATTTAGGTCTTCTTTAATGTCTCAATAAATTTTAAAATTTATCCTGTAAATGTTTTGAACATCTGTATTAGATTTGTTCCTAGGTTGTTCATTTAAAAGAGTTTTTTTTAAAGATTTTATTTATTTATTTTTTAGAGAGGGAAGGGAGGGAGAAAGAGAGAGAGAGAGAGAGAGAGAGAGAGAGAGAGAGAGAGAGAGAGAGAGAAACATCAATGTGTGGTTGCTGGGGGCCGTGGCCTGCAACCCAGGCATGTGCCCTGACTGGGAATCGAACCTGCGATGCGTTGGTTCGCAGCCTGTGCTCAATCCACTGAGCTACGCCAGCCAGGGCCTTAAAAGAGTTTTATAAATGTATTTTAAAATTTTTGTAATATTGAAAATTTCAAACATACATTAAAAGTAGAGAATAGTGTAATGAACCTCAAGTACCTAAAATCCAGCTTCAACACTTACTAACTCATGGATTATTTAATTTACAACTTACCCACCCCAGATTGTTTAGAAACAAATCTAAGTTTGTATTATTTCCTCCTTAACTATTTTAAATTCCCTTTAAATCTATAGGGTCCCTCTATTCTTTTTTTCTTCTTGCAATTTATTTGTTGCAGGAACTGGATGTCTGTCCTATAGTTTCCAATTCCAGATTTTTCTGATTTAATCTCTGTGGTGTCTTCAGTAAGTCCCTCTATGTTTTCTCTTTCCTGCAAACAGGTAATTAGATCAAGAGGCCTGATCAAATTTAAGTTCCATATTTTTTGCAAGAATACTTTATAGTATTAAGGGTTTACAGGTGGTGTTATGTATGGTATATTAAATTTTTTTGTTTTCTGTTTGTTGTTGGTAAATAGGAATATAATTGATTTCTGTATATTGATTTTCTATCAGCCATCTTGTTAAACTCTCATATTGTCTGTTTATCTATAGATTCCTTGGACTTTCTACACAAAGAATCATATCATCTGCAATATTTTTTCCTTTCCAATAATGTTTGCTATAGGTTTACTGTGGATGCTCTCAATCTGTTAAGGAAGTTCCCTTTAATTCAGTTTGTGAGAGCTTTAATCATGAGTGGGTGTTGAATCTTATCAAATGCTTTTCCTGAATCTATTGATAAAATCAGGTGGATTTTCTTTTTAGTCCATTAAGATGGAGGATTGGGTCATTAATATGACTGGTTTTCAAATGTTGAACCAGCCATGCATTCCCAGTTCAAATTCCATTGGGTCAAAATGTATTATCCTTTTTATATATTTCTGGATTCAATTTCTAATATTTTGCTGAGGATTTTTATATCTATGTTCATGAGGGACACTGTAGTTTCCTTGAATTGCCTTTATTGAATTTTGGTATTAGGAAGTGCTGGCATCATGAGATGAGTTGGGAAATGTTCTCTTTTGTTTTCTTGAGGAGAATGTCCTTCATGTCTCTTACTCTTTCTCCTTCATTGAGGCTTTTTTTTGAAGTTTATTTATTTATTTTAGGTTAGGAGAAAGACATTTATTGGGAAATACTGTGAACTTTTAGCAATGCATCGAAGTCAATCCCCATATATTGCCTAAGTGGAATACAGAGGAGGCTGATGAAGACTTTGCTTTGAGGATTCTTCCAGTACAAGCCAATGTGTGCCGTTAGTCATAACTACAGCTTCTGTGAGGCATAGAATCTTTGGAAACATAAACAGAACTGAGGAAATTTTTGGTTAAAACAAAATCCTGACTTTGTGAAGTTTATGTTATAGTATACAGAGTATCTTCTAATCCATACTTTTAAGTTTAAAAATAAAAACAAAAAGTTCCCAGTAACATTTTGTGGTGTGGCCATATATGGTGCAGTGATAGAGGAATAAAATGGGTTTTTACCAGCCACTCGGGATCTGAATGTTACTTCTTTTAGCTCAGTAAGAGCAGAGAAACTGTGTTAGGATTTAGGTCAACTGGGAGGGAAATTTGAAACAAGTTTAACATGTTATTGCTGAGGCAAGGGAAGGGATGACAGATTCAGGGACTCAAAACATTCAAAGGTATAGAATGATGAGCCTTGTCAAGCAAGATGAAATTTAACAAGGATAAATAAGGTAAGGTAAGCATTTGTGTCCAAAAATTGATTTCTCATCTATAGGGTATGAAAAATGTTAAGTTGGTAGCAACGTATTTGAACAAAGCTTTTGGGTCTGGTTGATAGTATTGTTTCAAATCTTTCTTGTTAGTATTGCGTGTCCACTGACATCCTAGAGACCAGTTCAGTTTTCCAGCAAGAGACTTTGCTGTTTCCCCTCAGCAGGGAATACCTTCTTATACCACCAAAGTCCTACTTAGGTCTCAAGGCACATACTGCCCAGTGGGCCTCTTCCTCATCATCACAGTTAGAATCCCTTTCTTCCTCTACAGGTTTTGCAGCTTACTGAGTTCAGCTGTTTTGCAATGAACTGAATATCTTTAAAGTGAGTAATTTCATCAATTTGAACATATCCTATGAAACCATCATTACAATCAAAACAATGAACACATTTTCATCACTCCAGGAATTTCCTTATGGCCCTCTGTGATCTTGTCTTCCCTCCCACAGAACCCCAGGCAATCTCTCACTATAGGTTAGTTTTTCATTTTCTGCAATTTTATGTAAATTGAATCATATAGTTTGTTCTCCTTTTTGCCTGGAAATTCAGCATAGTGATTTTGAGTTTCATCCATATTGTTTTACATATCAAGAGTTTATTCTTTTTAATGGCTCAACAGCATCCCATTGTATAAATATGTCATCATTTGTTTATCTACTTAGCCGTTGATGAAAACTTAAAAATGTCATTCTAACAGGTATGTGGCCACTGAGTTTTGCTGCTGCATTTTTTTCTTGGAAGTTCCTTTAAGTTCTTTTTAAAATATGCCATTAAAACTTTTCCTGTTTTCTGAAGATAGTTTTCAAACTTATTGATTGTTAAAAACCTCCTAAAAACCACAGTTGTTTAAAAACTTTTGTCTCCTAATTCCAATATATGAAGTGAGTTTGGGTTTGCTTCTACTGTCATTTCAGTTGGGTCTCTGTCAGGTTTCACTTGTTTCCTTGTGTGCCTGGTTATTTTGACTTGCTGGTCACTGTCCTTGAAAAAGTTTATGTGGGGGATTAGGAGGAGCTCGAGGCCTAAGATAAAAGTGGTCTTGTGAGACTATCTTTTTGTTTCTGACAGACAGTTGAAAGTATTAGGGGAAATCTCAAATCAAGTGCACGGCTACAGTTTCCCTGGCTGTCCCAAGCTACATGTCCCTGGGTGGACCAGTGGCCACAATTTTTGTTCTTTCTTTGCTCCTGTTTTTTGCTTTGCTCACTGAAAAAGCAGGCTTCTCTACAGTCCCCTGGTGTTGAAAGGCAAGTAGAGGCATGCTTACCTGCTTGCTCTTAACCTGGGGCATTGCCTTTTGCAGTCCTAACAATGTGGAAAGGGTCTCTCCTAACAGATTCTCTTACTTGTACAGGCTTTGGGTCTTAACCTTGGTCCTCTGGTAGAGAGGTCTTACAGTAATTGAAATGTTCTCCTGGCTAAATGGGCCAATTTGGTACTTGAATTTTTATTGCTCTGATTAATGGCTTTCATAGAAAAATTGGTCATTGAGTTCCCCAATACCTTTTCAGCTACTCAATGCTTTTAAGGTAATTTTCAAAAGCATATCTTTTGCAGCACTTTTCATTTTATTCAGCAGGAGAACTGATTCAAATAACTTAGTTCCCCATTACAGAAAAGAGGAAACACACTTGCTTTTTCCGCTGCCATTTCTCAGGATTGCTCCAGAGGATTTGGAGTTCTGTAGCAGTGAAACATGATTTATATAAATGATCTGACTAGGCAGAAGAGGTGTGGAATCCACATAATTATTTTCAGTAAATGCTCATAATATACAGCAACATTCAAGACTACATTTTCTAAAATATAAATATCAGTAATACTATAACAACATCATCAGCATCATCAAAATGACTCTTCCTGCAAATGTTTAGACTATTTCTTGAAGATCAGACTGAAAGATAATCCCAAGTGGAAGGCTGCTACATCCTCTAGCCGGGTTTACAAATCCTTGTGAAAAATGATGGCAGCTGAAGTTCTTATCAGCTCTAACATTCTAAATTTAAGACTACTTTTGGGAAACGGGATAGCTGAAAGAGGAAATCAAACCAAAGTGATTAACTGAGAAATCCCTTTAATTAGTGAGAAAAATGCGTCAAAAAGGAGTTATAAATATCTATGAGCTCAGTGCCTCTCATTTCTTTTAGGTAGGTTCAAGTATTTTGGGGAAACTGGCACAATGCCTAATGGTTATTTTTTGTCACATGAAACAAAACTCAGACATAAAGTTATCTCTTTTGCACTAGATTTCTGATAGACTGTCAAAGGACCAACAAAGGTAAAACTATCAACACTGTTAAAAAAATAGTTCAACGAAGCAAACTGTAATAATAGCAGAAACAGATTTACCAAAATACACAGTAATCTGTGACTCCTCTCAGTTAAAACTGTCTAAAAACTGTCTTTTACTTGCTTTCAAAGATCAAACTTTCTAACAGACATACACTTAAAAACCTGGTAAGGTAAAGAACAAAGCATCTGACTACCTTTTTCTCCCATCAGTGAAACACATTTTATCTTAAAATGCCCTGAGTGATTCTGAATCAGGGCATTTCAGTTTTTTTTGCTGGTGGTGGGGTGGAATAGGGTGGTAAGAGCATGCAGAGGGGTAAGGAGAGGAACATTTAAAAAATGCAATTCTGGCCTTGGCCAGCATGGCTCAGGTGGTTGGGTGTCGTCGCACAAACTGAAAGGTTGCAGGTTTGATTCCCAGTCAGGGCACATGCGTAGGTTGTGGGCTTGGTCCCCAGCTGGGGCACGCACGAGAGGAAATCTATTAATGTTTCTCTCTCACATTGATGTTTCTCTTCTCTTTCCCCTCTTTTCTCTCTCTCTAAAAAAAAATCAGTAAGCATGTCCTTAAGTGAGGATAAAAAATGCATTTCTAACGGGTTTGAAACAGCATATAGTAGTGGTGGGCTCTGCCATGATGTGACAGGGACTTGAGGCTAGTCACTTAAGCTCTCTCTAGACCCTCCTCTGTCCTGCTACATAAAACAAAGATCTCACAGTATAAGTAGGAACTCATTAGATGCTGAGGATTTAGAATTCCTTGATGACTAACTTGAATTTTGTTTGGCTAGTAGAGCAAGGAATAGATTAAACAGGTTTTATAACATAAAACAATAATATAAAGTTAAAAAATGGATGGGCAGGGTTTCAGTTTTATTATAAAGCAAAGCAACAAAAACATACCATTCCTGAAGTTCAGGAGAAGGAATGAGACCTGCAGTTCCATTTTTGGAGTTTTCCAGTTTACCCTGCCACCAATTGTGATCATCCTTACTAATAATCTGGATAATATCTCCAACTCTGAATCGAATGCCAGCTTCTTTGCAGGGGATGAGGTCATCCTTGGCTGGATCATATTCAAATTGTGCTCTTACATAGATCTATAAAACAGGAGTTTGTAAGAAAGGATGCCATGGTGATGTGAAAGAAAACAGTGCTAACCTAATAACTACACATTAACACAGTACAAACAGGACATAGATGGTAAAAACAAAAATGATGCATGGAAATACAACACACGAAACCACTGGAAACAATGTACTACTTTTGATGTGTACAGGTTTAAATCTTTGTTGTTTTTCTTTGGAGGGAACATTTAAGATACTTGTTTTTGGCTTTTACTGTAACAGAAAAGGCCTGTAACTATAGAGATGTATGCTTACCATTATAAAATCTGCATATGTTTAGTTGATGTTATGGATAAGTTGTCATGAACAAGTGGCAGCCTTTAAGCCATAAACACAAGCATTCAGGGTATATTTTAACCCTAAAGCACCAAATGGTACAAAACTAGTAAGAATGCTGTGTTGGTATCTTGCTGTAACATGCCTACAAGACAACTTGTTGAGTGTCTACACACTGCTGATAAACTTAAATGTAATTCAAACAACTTTAAAAAACATTTAAAAATAGTTTATTTTTTAAAAAAGAATTAGGCTTTACATTGGTATTTTGCTCTTTGTAGAGAAGAAAAATAAATGTGAATCCCAGCTTTGCCAACGTAATGCTTGAAATCAGCACAGGGTTCAAAGCTTTAAGTTTTATGATATATAAATATAATTAGTAAATATTATAAAATAACAGATTAACATATAAGGGTTATCATATGGTAGCATTTTATGAATTACTGGATTTCTAAACATTTTAAAATAAGGTGGTAGGTATAGAATGCTATATTACTTATGTAGTCAATACTAAATGGTGGGTAAATCCTATCAGGGCGAACTTACACAAATTTTAACTCTAAATTAGATTATTTTTAATACCACATTTCATGAGAAAGCCCACAAAAATTCTATCTCTTGAAATTAAATTTGAATATTAATGTTTAAGTCACTGTAAAACCAACCTGAAGGCTTTGGGACTATTGTGCAATTATTCTATTTAAGTTTGTTTTCAGGAATCCAGCCTATAAAATTAACAAGTCTCTGCATTTTAACCTAAAATCCATACTTTGAAGGAGCCAGCACATCGAAAGTTACTTGCTAGTATTAGGCAGCACTTAACTTTTCATGTTTGAGTTAACAGAGGCATACAAGGATGTAAAGCCAGTATATTTACGTTTTTATTTTTTGCTGTAAATGCAAATTAAGGAGAAGCCTTCAAATCTCAAAAAATTATTGCTGAAAAATGTTCACCAGCATGTACATTTTAGTTATTCTTAGAATTCTAAGAATTTTGTACACTTTCAATTTTTTTCTACCCCAGAGGCAGGCCCTTAAGACCCACAAAAGGCTGAATTCTTAATCATCAATACAATTATCAGGTTGAAATTACAATAACCATCACAGCTACAAAGATGTAGGGAAAAATCTTTATAGAGAATTAGTCATGTTTAATGTGTTAAAATGAAATGGTACAAGCTTTCAATGCTCAAATGTTATGGTCCAAAATGCAGACATCATGGGATGGAAAGGGTTAATAAAGGATTGGCTATTAGCAGCTCAGTTTAGAGAAGTTTCTATAGAGGATATCTATTCACCTGTCGTCCTTTTGGTTGGGTAGTTGATGGCAAGTCCTGTAGAATAAAGCCAACCCAGGAGAAAAATTTTCATTTACTTGTCAAGAGTACAAGGTAATTTGTGTGTTCTGTTACAATATGATTAAAAAATGAGCTAGATTTAAGTTGTAAAGAGATAATATACATCATTTCATTTCTCAGAAATGTTGAGTTATAAAAAAAAAAAAAATCAAACCCAGGCCATTTAGCAGCAAGCTGAAGAAAGCAGGTAAGTTTAAGCAGAGAGAAAATGTGTTCTTGAGAAACAACTCAGCATCTTCAACACAAAAGCCACTGCGAGTGAAACAGCCCTATTTAAAAAAAAAACCCCAAACCAAAAAGAGCTGTTGCCCTTTTCAACTTTGTCACTGCAACCTTTTAGATTTTGAAAAGTTTGATGGCTATATGGATTTTCACCATCTTAGAAGTATTAAATGTTAACTGTTATAAATGAATTCCTTTGTGGCCTATTTTGAAGTTGAAAATAAAAGTCATAGGAAATTTTCTTCCATAATTTCACTTATTGATATCATTCCATTTGAGATGATCACTAAATTATTTAAAATTTTACCTGTTAGAAAAAGTTGATATATTTTCAAAGGGCAAATTAATAGTTAGAGAAAAGCGATACTGCTGCCATTATTAGAACTCTCAATAATTTTAACAGCAATACCAGCAACTTAAAGATTGTTACCCCCAAATATTGCATACTTGCACCTTTAAGTGCTTCCATTTGTTTAAATAAACTAAAAACAGTTCTTTTTATATTTCAAAATGAATAGTCCTGAAAAAAAATACAATTCCAAATTTAAGTAAAAATATAAAGTACTTTGTGTTAAAGATGTGATAATAGCGTGGCTTAAGTGCAGTTTGAAGCCAGTTCCTTTTGCTTTTCATATCCAGGCAAGGCTTATAATTCACAAAAATATGTGCACGTACCACAAAAACAGAGGGCACACCAATTCGTAAACTTAGATAGCGGAAACTAAAACATGTTGCTGATATCACTCAGAAAAGACAACTACAAAGCCCAAGACCCAAATGCCTGCTCTGCAAACTCTGTACATTTATTTATCTTTCTCAAAATTAAAAGACACTTAGAAACTTCCAAAATTTCCATTTACATCCTTTGCATAAGTTTGAGCAAAGTCATAAATACTTGTGGTGTGACATAGAAATATTTTGAGAATGACCAAAGCAGTCTTGAACTACGTGTCTTTACATGTAACTAATGGAAAGGATTTTATTGAGAAGAAAATGCTGAAAACAGATTTTCCAGGAGTAAACTGCATTGTAGCTGTAGTAGCCTTGTATATTGGCAGAAGACAATATTTCCACTGAACACATGTAACTAGAACACTCATGGGAGGTGGCACCAACAAAATTGTCACACTTTGCCGTGTGAAGCTCAAGTTCTTACCGAAACAGAATTGTTAGTGCTGCTATGACCATTAGCTGGGGACTGTCTGGAAGTGGAGGGGGAATCTCTCTGAAATAAGACACAAGGTTCATTAACACAGAACACCAGCACAGAAACAGAGATATTCACATCAACAGTTACAACCACAATCTGACAACCATTTCCTTTGAGGTTTTAGCTGCACAGGTGCCATACTGACTTATTTGCATGTTTTTAGAGAAAGTAAGAAAAAAACTTTGCCATTTAAAGATTCACATACTGTAAGTGATGACTGTGCCATTCATTAACAATTTCTTTCCTATCTCCAACATCCTCTAACCTTTGCTTTCTTTAAATGAGACCCAGAAGAGGGACTTGATATTAAAATCTTATCTAGTGCTGTAAAATGACAAGTATTACTATACAATCATTGTGCGGAAGATCCCAATCACCTAATTTTATAAAACAATAGGTTTAAAAAGTATTTAGTAATTTTTAGGTACCTCACTGTAAAAAGTTACTGAATGACTTCATTAGAAGTGAAACTAATCTAAGAAAAAAGAAAAGACTTCTCATATTGTAATCACCTTGGGATTGTTCTAAGACAAATATTATAAATAAGGGTCAAATAAAGGTAAAAAACAGATATACACTGGAGAAGAAACCTTTATTCTTGAGATAATTTTAGCAGATTGATTAAAACAACAATCTTGAGCCTCTCAAAGCATTCCATTTCTGGCAAAGATCCCAGGAGCCAGAGCCCTAGTACTTCAACTGCACTCTCTGTATTGTTGGACATAATCAAAATCCTTTCCAGGCTCCATTCCCTTATTGTTCAAATCAATTTTAATGATAAGACCAAGGAGAAGAAGAAAGTAGGTGTTTTAAAATTTTTGGTTTAGTAGAGTTCTTTGAAACCTTTGAAATATTCATGCCTGCTTGAAAGACATGTTCCCCGCCCCCACACCTGAAGATTTAAAAAAAACTTCTGGAACTCATTAGCCTTTTAAATAATGGGATCCCTTAGATGAGCCTTCTCAAGTGTTAGTGAGCAGACTGATCTCTAGGTACCACTGCAAGAGGCTCCAGTCAGCAGGGCCAGGGGGATGCTGATGCAGGTGGCCAGAGAGCATTCCTTTGGGAAGTACTGTCCCAGCTGGGAAAAGTCCAACCACAGGCTTAAATTCTGCCAGAGCACAGGAGGTCAAACAGGTTGGGAGTGGGGCTGGGAGGGGAATATCATTTTTCATACTATTCAGAGGTAAAGAAGGCAAGGGGGGAGATTTTCTTACTCAACAACATAGAATTTACATGTTTAGTACTGTTTCTACCCCCAAACTAGGTCAGCTACTTAAAAACTCAAGAGAAACTTATGTTATATTAATAACTAACAGTACCTTCTGGTTACTTAGTACCCCCACCCTGGGAAAAGACAAAAATCAATCATGTTTACTAAATTTCTTCAATGATGAGAAATGGTATGAGGACCATCTGTGATTTTAGAGTATTAAAATGCTTTACATAAAATGTATGTTTGATAGTCTCTCTTTCTCAGCAAGTTTCGTGTTCTAGGCAACAAATTTCAAAACTACAAATCCTGGAGCAGAAACAGTTCTCCATTTCCTTTTACAACATAGTATTATTTGAAGTTCCATAAAAAGCCACCAAGAGGAGCTCAAGACCTGATATAAACAGAAACTCCAATTGTCATGGCTCTAAAAATATACTTAACAAAAACTACAAATTCTTATATATCTCTTCAATAAGTTGAGAAAAACACAGAAAGTCTGATTTTTCTTGTGAGATTCATTAACATTGCTAGAGAATGAAAGAAGCATTACAATTTCTCCTTCAACTTCTAAGTACAAATTCCATTTTCTAGATGAGTTTCAATAAGTTACTTGTCAGTCTTTAAAATTAAGTATAGGAAATGTGTATTTCATATTGATGTACACATACTTGGAAGATGTACATGAAATAACAGGCTCCAAAAAATAATACTCCAGTTGACTGTGCAATGACTGAAGGATGATACCATTTATGCCAGTTTGTATTTTCAAATATAAAAAGAATAGATCTTTGAATCTCATTTAATAACCAACATAAAACTGAATAATATAGATTGAAAAAGTGACAATTTCTATAGGATAAGCCTATATTGTAAGAAAGAAACTTTGATGTTGTATTACTCTACAGAACTTATTTATGAATCATGTAACGTTTCAAGTTTAAACAACTTCACAAAATATTGCAAAAACCTATATTCCTCTCATAATGTCAGCTATCAATTCCTCATAGACTTAACATCCACCCAGAGACGTGTCACAATTATTTAAATGACTCTATCTTGATAGAAACAGATTGCTTCTTAGATTCTTAGAAAGAAGAACTATGTGATTTCTCAATAAGGGATGTGAATGTACTTCCTGGAAATGTTATTGCAATTATAACCTTAATTTTTTCCCCTCAGAGATTCTACTTGTTCTTTACTAAGGCTTATGTCATTAACTGTAGCTTCTCTATATTTTGCTTCAGTTCCGGCCTGCAGAAAGTTAAAGTGCTAAGGAGGTCCCCATAGAAGCAGGGCTGAGTAGGTGGATGGGACCTACTCTGTTCCGTTATCTTTGTTGTAAAATTGGTGTGCAGTGATCAACAGCACAGGCAGAAACAATTTCCCAGAAAGCCAAAACATTCAGCCATGAGCAGACAGTTAGTTAAGAACCCAGAGGAGACATAGTGTTTTGTTACAGCTATTACCTCACAGGATGATGACTGAGTGCGGTAACTTGGCACGATCTTGAAGGTGATGCTCCCCCGCATTTCCCGCTGGAGGAAGAAAACACAGCTTACTTAACTAACAAATGTTGCGCAAAAACCATGTAAGAAGCCATCGAAAGGTGTGAGGGCAATTAATGTAAACCCAGCTGAGAGCACCTGGGTCTAACAGGAAACCAAGTTATCATGCAGAGACTGCTCACTGTAACAGTTAAATTGTTCCTGGGAGAAGCCCTGAAAAGTCAAGGCTGACTGCCTTGTTCATACAGCAGTGGTATAACAGACCTCTGACATGTACCTTTTTGTAGACATGAATACAAAAAACTCTAAGTGACATGTCTATCAAAAGTGAACAGAAATTGACCTAGACATTAGAATTAATTATATAAAAATATATTTGGTAGGCTACATTATGATGGTATACTATGTAAAATTTACTTTTCGCTTCATGATTTGACCTTGTTTTTTACAATAGTAAGTCTATGTGATTGTTTCACACTTAATAGATATTCATAACATAGGAGGCTGCTATGCTGTGGTGGGAAGATCTGGGACTAGAAGTGCAAAATATTTCTCTTTGCTTGCCAGGGCCTTTCATTCTGCCCACTGTCCCCCTCCACCCCTAAAATACAAAGCCTAATCTGAACACAGATTTTGGATATGTATGGTCAAATGGCTTGGTCTACTATAACTTTCCTCCCCTCTCTGTTGTAGAGAAACCCAATACAGCTGGCTATGACTCAGCTAGACAGGAAAGAGGTTTCTGACATTGCTGATGTCAGCAGAGTTGAGGTCAGTGAGAAACTAGTTGAAAGGTATGCAAGGCTGGGAAGGTTTTTTCTTTTTCTTATTTTTTTAAGATTTTATTTATTTATTTATTTAGAGAGGGAAGGGAGGGAGAAAGAGAGAGAGAGAAACATTAATGTGCAGTTGCTGGGGGCCGTGGCCAGCAACCCAGGCATGTGCCCTGACTGGGAATTGAACTTGCATGCTTTGGTTCACAGCCCGTGCTCAATCCACTGAGCTACGCCAGACAGGGCAATTTTTTCTTTTTTTTTAAAAAATATTTTATTTTTTATTTAAAGGTTTAAAAAATTTAAAAATGATTTTATTTGCTTATTTTTAGAGAGAGGGGAAGGGGGAAAGAGAGGGAGAGAAACTTCAATGTATGGTTGCCTCTTGCACACCCTCTACTGGGGACCTGGCCTGCAACCCAGGCATGTGCCCTGACTGGGAATTGAGCCCGTGACCCTTTGGTTCACTCAACCCACTGAGACACAGCAGCTAGGGCAAGGGAAGGTTTTCTTTAAACATCTGCTTGATAAAAAAAAATAGCAGATAAAGCATGAAAGGAGAGTGTTAAAGTCCACACTGCTAAAGATGGGCAAAGTGTTTCCAAACTCTGTTGCATGTAAATATTTTCCTTGTTGTCAGTGCTGATGAATGTTGTTTAAGTTCAAGTCCACACACATGGTGGTATCAGAGATACTCTGATTGCAAAAGAATACCTCTTATTAGTGCTTTAAAAAGAAAGCTAACAAACTGAAAGTCAACCTTACACAAAGAAAAATAAACTTTCATCTACTCACAAGCATTTTTTGCAGCTGTTCTACTGTTTGGTTAGCCACACTGATGCCATTGATTTCTCGAATTTCATCACCAACATGAAGTGTACCTAAATTACACAAAATTATAAACATGAAATGATAATACTTTTATAGTAATAAACTCCAAAGCTAGAAATGTAACTAATCAAAAAAACTAAGCTGAATATTGAAGGCCAATATTTCAGAAGCAGGTACAAGTTTGGCCCATGTAGTAAACTCCAAAACAGACACATCTACTATGGAAGACACAGTTTTGAAAGATGGTTGTGGAAATCTGCTGATTTTTCCGAGAGAGGCAGTGTGTATAGTGGTTTAAAAGCACAGCCTCTATTAGAGATGTCAGACTCATTTTCACTAGCAGCCACATCAGCCTCATGGTTGCCTTCAAAGGGCTGAAATAATTTTAGGACTGTAGAAATGTAACTACTCCTTAACTGTTAAGGAGTTGAAGTTACATTTGGTCCTTTGAAGGCAACCACGAGGCTGATGTGGTCCCAGGTAAAAATGAGTTTGACATCCCTGCTCTAGATCCAGCCTGTCTGGGTACAAATCCCAGCTTCATCACTTACTGGATTTAATATCTTGGGTAAGTTACTGAAACTCTCTATGTCTCAGTTTTCACATTTATGAAGTGGAGATGAAAACAGTACCTATCTCATAGGACTGCTGTGAGAATTAAATAAGTTTAATACATGTAGAGGGCTTAGAATGGTTCATAGCACATAGTAAGCACTGTTTAAGTGTTTCCTGCTGTTATCTACCAAATATGATACAAAGGCTCTTGATTTTCAAAGAATTGTGATATAATACCTATGTAACACTAACTTAGACATATGGCAATCTTTTAAAAATAATTTGGGGGGCATTTTAGCATCACATAATACTTTAAGTGGAAAAAGTGACCAAGAACCAGTGCATAAATAGAATGTTACATAGAATTTTGTCTCCTTATTTATAAACTGTGCACATTTACATACTGGCCTGACTTTATGAAAAGCTCACAGTGTCTTTTATAGGCATATCCTAAAATGCATATAAATAAAATCAGATGCCTGGGATTTGCTTCAAAATAATCTAGGAGAGTGGGCAGTTGGGCAAGTACAGATGAAACCAGTGTGACCATGAATTAACAATAATTCTAGCTGGGTTATGGGTATGTAGGTGATCTATGTACTAATCTCTTCACTTTTCGCTACTTGAACTCATTGCACTGTTCTCTCTACTCATGTTTGGAAAATTAACATAATACTGCCAAACTCTGGGGACTTTTGCTTCCAATATGGCCGATTAGTCACTCAAAGAATTTCTCACAACTATATCCTGCCTAGGACACACCTCTTGAAGTGTTACTGGTCTCACAAAAGGAGTGCAAACCCCTAAGAACACTTCCTACTTCCATCCCTATTCTCCCCTTCACTCAAAAGAATCCTGTGCGCTTGATCCAAAGTGGTGGCAAACTAAGGGTAGAGTGAAAGAGTGGGAAGGGTGAAGGCTATAGTAGCAATGTCTGCTAGCTGGATTCTGAGCATTGGGCTAAGTTAGAAAAGCTGAGGCTGGGATTCTGTAGGAGGCCAACACCCAGATCAGTGGCACTCTATGGCAACTGGTACAACCAGGAACAAACCCTCTCTGGAGGAATGCATATCCAGTTTAGTCCCACAGGACTTCCCTCAGTTAGACAAGCAATGAGCTCAATAGTCAAAGATTACCAAATATAAAATAAGGAAAACTACTATGTGAGTTATAAGAAACAGGAAAAACAGATTGAGATCCTCAAGGAGGATAGATATTGGAATGGTCAGATGCAGAATATAAAAGAGTTATGTATTAAAAATTAGACCAAAATGAAAGGACCCAATTGCAAGGATGAGCATGCAACAAGAGATTATCAGGTGAGAACAGACATGTAAAAGTAAAAATAAGAAGAAATGTTTAGTACTTTCAGAAAAGAAAAACATAACTGGTGGTATAAGCCAATATGGCTGAAGAGAGTTCAGTGAACTGGAAGATATAACTAGATAAATTATCTAGACTGCACGTCAGAAAAATAACAAAATAAGGAGAATAGGAAGGAAGAAATTAAAAAACAGGAAAAAGATATTAAGAAACATGGAGGGAATGTTTAACATACTTCTATCTGGAGGTTAGAAAAAGAGAACAGAGAAAATGAAAAAGAGGCAATATTTGAAGAAATAATGGTTGCAATTTTTCTTTTTAAAAAAATATTTTTTATTTATTTTTAGAGAGAGGGGAAAGGAAGGAGAAAGAGAGGGAGAGAAATATCAATGTGTGGTTGCTTGTCTCGCACCCACTACTGGGGACCTGGACCACAACCCAGGCATGTGCCCTGACTAGGAATCGAACTGGCAACCCTTTGGTTCGCAGCCTGTGCTCAACCCACTGAGCTACACCAGCCAGGGTGGTTGCAATTTTTCTTTTTGTTTAAAAGACTTTATTTATTTAGTTTTAGATTTCTCAATATCATACAGTGGATGCCAGAACATAACAGAATGGTCATCAACCTAAATTTATGTTCTCAGAAAAAATAATCTTCGATACTGAGGCTGAAGTAAATATTTAGAGATAAACACCACTTGAGAGGGTTTGTAAACAAGAGACTAACAGTAAAGGAACTTCTGAGGATGTACTTTAGAAAGAAGGAAAATCCTCCCCCAACGATGGCTGGAAATAAAAGGATGAAAGAAGACATGCTGCCAAAAACTAAACTAAAGCTGGAATAACAATATTAATATTAGATAAAATAAATTTTAAGTAGAAAGTATTATTAAGGATAATGCTTACCAGGTACTTCTATATACCTAATAAATATGTAAATATACAAAGCTAAAGTAAAGAGATCTATAGGTAGAAGTAAAAAAATTCTACTATGATAATAACATATTTAAACAATTATTGATAGGTCAAACAGACAAAAACATAGTCAAGATATAGAAGATCTGAACAAAAAATTAACCCCAAGCCTATCATTATATGAGAATTGTTTATACAATTAAATAATAAACATTTTTCTTAAGTATACAAGGACCATTTACAAAGTGATTAAAGTGCTATGCTGTACTTTACATTCCCATAACTATTTTGTGGCTACCAATTTGTACCTCTTAATCCCTTCACCTTTCTCACCAAGCCTCTCAACCCACCTCCCTTCTGGCAACTGTTACTCTGATCTTACCATTCAATTTTATATTGTCATTTATCAAACTCTAATTTCCTAATTTCTAAATAGTATGTCTCAACAAACCTCAAAGAATGGTGACATACAGACCACATTTTTTGACCACAGTGCAATTAAGTTAGAAGTAAATCATAAAAAATATATATAGAAAATCTTCTTAAATGTTTTAAAAATAACACTTCTAAGTGACTTATGGGTCAATGAAAAATTTCACAGTAGAAATTTAAAAATACTTAGAACTGAATTACATTAAAAATGCTTAATATCAAAACTGGTGGGATACAGATAAAATAATACTTAGAGAGGTAGAGTTTAGTCTTAAATGCATATATTAGAAATGAAGAAAGAACAAAATGTATTTTTCCATGCACGATGTGCATCCACCATTTTGTGCACATTATACATGGGATTATTATACCCATGGTATGTAATCATTATACCCATGTATAATGTGCATCCTTAGTTTTCTCTAAGAAATTTGGACAAGAAACTATACATTATACATTGCAAACATTAAGTCATAAAACAACGAAATGGAAAATAAACATACAGAAAAAAAAAAGAAACTTCTGGCCAAGATGGAGGCATAGGTAGATACACTTCACTTCCTCACACAGCCCAAAGAAGGACAACAAATTTAAAAAAACAAAAAACAAATAGAACTGCCAGAAAATCAAACTGTATAGATGTCCTACAACCAAGGAGTTAAAGAAGAAACATACGTCCAGACAGGACAGAGGGGTGGAGACAGGCAGCTGGGGCAGAGAGGATGCATGGCAAGGTGGTGGCTGGAGGACTGAGTGTCCCACTTTCACCTGCAGATAAACCAGAGGGAACAACTGGGGAGCAAGACAGACTGCACAACCCAGGGTTCCAGCACATGGAAATAAAACCTCAAAATATCTCGCTGTAAAATCCTGAGAGGGATGCAGTGGCAGGAGAAACTCCCAGCCTCACAGGAGAGTCCGTTGGAGGGGCCTATGGGCTCCTAGAATATAACAAGCCCACACACCTGCGAATCAGCACCAGAAGGGCCCAATTTGCTTGATAGTGGGGGAAGTGATTGAAAGCAGGGGGAGAGCCAAGTAAGCGGCGTTGTTCCCTCTCTGACCCCTCCCCAACATACAGTGCCTTAACTCTATGAAGTGGGTTGCCCCACCCTGGCAAATACCTAAGGCTCCACCCCTTATAATGTAACAGGTGTGCTGAGACAAAGAAATATGGCTCAAATGAAAGAACACATCAAAACTCTAGAAAAAGAACTCAGTGACAAGTAGATAGCCAACCTATCAGATACAGAGTTCAAAATACTGGTAATCAGGATGCTCAGAGAAATTATTGAGTACAGACACAAAATAAAGAAAGAAGTGAAAGCTAAGTGAAATAAATAAAAATATACAGGGAACCAACAGTGAAGGGGAGGAAACCAGGACTCACATCAATGATTTGTAACAGAAGGAAGAAATAAACATTCAACTGGAACAGAAAGAGGAAACAATTTAAAAAATGAGGAGAGGCTGAGGAACCTCTGGGACAACTTTAAATGTTCCAACATCTGAATCATAGGGGTGCCAAGAGAAGAGGAAGGGCAAGAAATTGAAAACTTATTTGAAAAAATAATGAATGAAAACTTCTCCAATCCAGTGAAGGAAATAGACATGCAAGTCCAGAAAGCTCAGAGAGTCCCAAAGAGGAACACAAGAAGACACATCATAATTAAATTACCCAAGATTAAAGGTAAAGAGAGAATCTTAAAAGCAGCAAGAGAAAAGGAGAAAGTTACCTAAATAGGAGCTCCCATAAGGCTATCAGCTGATTTCTCAAAAGAAACCTTACAGGCAAGGCCTGGGTTGGTGTGGCTCAGTGGACTGAGTGCCAGCCTGTGAACGAAAGGGTTGCCAGTTGGATTCCCAGTTGGGGCACATGCCTGGGTTGTGGGCCAGGTCCCCAGTTAAGGGCGTGTGAGAATCAACCACACACTGATGTTTCTCTTCCTCTCTTTCTCCCTCCCTTCCCCTCTCTCTAAATATAAATAAAGAAAACCTTTAAAATAAAATAAAACAATTAAAAAAAGAAACCTTACAGCCAAGAAGGGAGTGGAAAGAAGTATTCAAAGTCATGAAAAGCAAGGACTTACATCCAAGATTACTCTATCCAGCAAAGTTATCATTTAGAACGGAAAGGCAGATAAAGTGCTCCCCAGATAAGGTCAAGCTAAAGGAGTTCATTATCACCAAGCCCTTATTACACGAAATGTTAAAGGGACTTATCTAAGAAAAAGAAGTTCAAAACTATGAACAGTAAAATGACAACAAACTCACAATTATCAACAACTGAACCTAAAAAACAAAAACAGAAACTAAGCAAACAACTAGAACAGGAAAAGAATTACAGAAATGGAGGTCATATAGAGGGTTATCAGTGGGGAGAGAGTGGGGGAAATGGTACAGAGAATAAGAACCATAGATGGTAGGCACAAAATAGACATGGAGGTGTTAAGAATAGCATAGGAAATGGAGACACCAAAGAACTTACATGTTGAGCCATGGACATGAACTAATGGTGGGGAATGCTGGAGGGAGGGGTGGTGCAGGGTGGAGGGAGATAAAGGGAAGAAAAAAAATGGGAAAACTCTAACAGCATAGTCAGTAAAATACACTAAAAAAAGAAACATACAATTAACAGAAGTTAAAGTGGGTGTTTGAATAAACCTCTGGAAAAGATGATTAATAGAAAAAGGACACAGAACAAGTAAAGCATGTTAGGAATGAACAAGGGGACAATTACAGAGATGACAGAAAATAAAAAGTAAGAGAACATTATGAAGAAACTTACTGCAATAATTTTAAAAAATTTAAGATTTTTAAGGAAAATGTAATTTACCAAAACCCAGAGAGGATACAGAAAGCCCAAATAGCCTTATGGATGTTAAAGAAATTGTAGTTGAAAAAAAAAAAAAAGCTTTCCTAAATACCAAACAAAACCAAAACACTAGGCTCTGATAGTTTTATAGGTAAGTTGTAATAAACTTTCCAGGTATGAATCATTCCAATGTTATACAAAGTCTTTCAGAGAACTCATGAAGAAAAAAGGCTATCTAAGTCATTCTATGAAGCTAAAGTAACTTCAACACTAAAACAAGACAGAGAAACACAAGAAAGAAAAATTAACTACAGGCCAGTCTTAATCATAATTGCAAATACAAAGTCCTAAACAAAATGTTAGCACACAGAGTTGAATAGTACATATAAAAGATAATCTACAATGACTAAGCTAGGTTTATCTAAGATATTCAAGGGAGTCTAATCATGAGGAAATCTTTAAAAGTCACTCACCACATTAATAGATATAAGGAAAAAAACCCAAATGATCATCTTAACAGATGCAGAAACAGCACTTGATAAAATTCAATACCCAATCATAATTAAAATGCTCAGCAACTAAGAATAAAAGGGAACTTCTTCAGCCCTAATAAAATGTTATCTACTAAAAAATGTACAGTAAATGTTAGTCTTTGTGGGGAAACATTGGAAAGCTCCTTTTTAAAAACAAGAATAGGACAAGGATGTCCATTATACCACTTCTATTAGACAGCAGATCCTAGCCAGTGCAGTCATATAAGAAAAAGAGATTAAAGAAATAATGATATTGTGACTTTTCTGAGGTTACAGCAAATTATTAAAAATAATAAACAAAAAATTCGTATTGGGATTGAAAACTAAACGTCCTCCTATGTGAATGCTGTCACTCCCTAAGCCTATAAAGATTCCCCTGAAGGCAGCAATAATGCCAGATACCATCTGTGTACACAACGGTCATCTCTAAAGAGGACAGGAAGGCACTTAAACACTTATGGTGTTACTTCTTGCTCTCTGGGGTGAAGGAAATAAGGTGTTAAGTACAAAAATAACCTGATATCAAAGAAAGGAAGTCTAATTTTGGACAGCAGAATGATTTTTGGATTACACTCTAAGTACTAGTGCATATAACTCAGCCCTTTCACAGAGAAGCCTAAATCTACATGTCCAAATCCGGCCCACCCAAAGGTTAATGAAAATTCCACTTTCTCAACAAAATCATTTTTTGTCTACTTCAGTCCTTAGTGAATTCCCTCCTCAGAATGACTGTACTTTACTGTAGCAGGTATTAAAAATTTAAAGATTTGATATCTCTTATTTTACCACTGAATTAAAATTTTTTTCAATTACAGTTGGCATTCAATATTATTTTGTATTAGTTTCAGGTGTATAGCACAGTGGTCAGACAATCACATACTTTACAAAGTTGTCCCTGTGATATTTCAAGTACCCACCTGGCACCAAACATGGTTATTACAATATTATTGACTATATTCCCTATGCTGTACTTTATATCCTGTCACTATTTTGTGACTACAGATTTGTAACTCTTAATCCCTTCACCTTTTTCACGCGGTGTCCCTCCCCCCTCAACTCCTCTCCCTTCTGGCAACCACCAGTTTGATCTTACCATGGAATTTTTATGTTGTTATTTATGAAACTCTAATTTCTTAATTTATAAATAGTACATGTCATTTCTGAATCAATACAGAACAATTCTTGAACTGTGATTTAACTTCTTAAATATATATCGTATATCCTAGAATAGATGTCTTCCATATA
>PVIA01009751.1:0-57957 GCA_004024845.1 Tonatia bakeri | reverse complement strand
GAAAGAAAGAAAGAAAGCCCTACTCCTTTCTGCTCCAGACAGTCTGAGATGCTTGTGTGCCCTTGGGCCTTTGCCCAGTCCTCTCTTCTGCCTCAGACCTCATTCTAAATTGGTTCAAGGTTTGGAGGGAAGCTTCAGAGGAAAGAAAGTTTAGAGTCTTTAAATGCTGAAGTCACCCCAAGGACCAGAGGACCAACGACCTCTGTGGCCACCAGAGGGCGATCACAACAGCATCTGTACAGAAAGCTGCTCCCAAGAATAACAGCAGTAAATTGCACCTAATGTGTTTATGAATGATGGAGGCTGGAGTGTGCGTGTGTGTATGTGTGTACGCATTCGTACAATTGGGTGCCTGAAACTAAGACTTTGAAAATCTTCTAAGTACAATAAAATAAAATCTGCACCTCTGCTATATATTCATAGGATGTGGTGAAGTGGGGTAGCTGAAAGCTTCCTTAAGGAAAATGAGCTAGAAGGAATAAGAATAGCATTTACATAAACAAAGGGGAAAACTGTTCTCAGTGGTACAGTTGTCATCCTGATACCTGTGATACTGTGTTTGTGTTCTGAGAATGCATGTGCATGTGCACGTGTGATTATGAGTGTGTTGCTGGGTGCGTGTGAGCCTGCGTGTTTGTGAGCATGTTTGTGCAAGTATACATGTCTATGTGTGGAAGTGTGTCTGTGCAGGACTCATTCAGACTTTTCCAGTGTGAGCAGCACTCAAGGAAGTCTGGGCAAGACTTCCTCCCATTCCTGCTCTCTGCTTCCAAACAAACAAACAGAATCATTCCTGAACGTATTTATGGAGCCTCCAACACACGAGCTCCTCCTCGCCAGCATCTGGAAAAGCTCAGACCTGGCGAGTTCAGAGCAGGCACTGAAGTGGGAAGGCGCTGGAGGCAGAAGTGCTGTCTCCCATGCAAATGACTGTTTTGCAAAAACACTTTCTCCTCTTTGATGCTCCCAACAACCCAGTGCAGTGGGCCGAGGCAGGTCTGTGGCTCCTTGCCTTGAGGAAATGAGGGATCGGAGCTGACATGACACCCCCAGGGTCACGCTGCAGAAATACCAGGACTGTGGACACAGCATTGAGAACCCAAGGGGCCAAGTCCCGATTATCGCTCCTTTCAGCAGCACAGCAGGCAAAGCAGGATAGGCAGGGCAGGCGTAGGATAGGATTTGCCCTCAGCGACCTGAAAAACACAGACGGCCATAGTCTGTGACACGCGTGACTGTGGAGTGCATTAGTATCAATGCAGGAGGTCCCTTAGCACTAAGTTGTGGATCTTTGCCAAGATTAGGCAGGGTCTTTGAGAATCTATGCAGATGAGGTAGGGGTGCAACTTCGATGGACTGTGATGTAAAAACGTGGGTGAGTCAGAGACTGCCGCGGTTTGGGGCTCCCAATAACTGTGTGACTTCTGGAAAGTCACTTCACCGAGGGTTGGTTGGTTGGCTTTAATTTATTATAAAATGAGGCTTGATTGGGAGTAAAGGGGAGAAAACTGTACTTGAACAATCATTAAAAAAAAAGAAAAGAAAATTTTAAAAGAAAAAAAATAAATTCTTTAAAAAAAAAATGAGGATACTTAAATGGCCCCTTGCAGGACGGTGTTGGGATGGAAGGAAAGAATACGAGCAAAGTGCCCAGCTCAATGCCAGAATAAAGAAAAAGTGCCGCCAGTCTGAGTCATCCTTGGTGAATGAGCCTCAATTCTGGGGCCCTGCCGGCCGAGCCCCTTTCCTTCCCTGGTTCCTAACCTTCCCTCTCCTCTGCTGCCTCCTCCCTCCAGGCTTCAGTCGCTCCAGCAAAGTTCCCAACTTAGTCGACATGACGCGCGGCGCAGCCAATGGGAGGCGGAGCTTGCGTGTTTTGGGGAGGGGGGGCGCGGAGGGGTGGGCCCCGCGTCTCTGGTGTCTGCCCTGCTCAGTGAATGGAGAGAGCGAGCGCCGGCCAGCTTACCCGGCCGCCCCGTGCCCCAGCCGCCGCCGCCGCCGCCTCGCTCCTGAGCCCAGCCCCAAGGCGGACCTCCCTGCGAGCCGTGCCCCACTGCACTCTCCCCAGGTCCCCGACCCAGCCCGCACCCCGGACCGCAGGGCATCGGGGCCAGGGGGCGCTCAGCACCTGGGCACTCCGAGCGATGCGCAGCGGGGCAGCGCTAGCCCCGCCGATGGAGCTGCTGCCGTCGCCGCCGCTCGGCGCACCCCGCTCCGCCCGCGCCCCGTGCGCCTGAGCGCCGAGCTCGCTCCTCCTCCGCGCCAACTCCACCGCCCGCTCCCCAGGCCGTCCGTACTCCCCAGCGCCTCCCCGGGCTCTACGCGTCTTGCCCCGCCGAGGTAGCCTCCTCCAGGCGCGGGCCCTTGCAAACGATGGCCCCCGGGCGGACAGGAGCCGGCGCCACCGTGCGCGCCCGCCTGGCGCTGGCCTTGGCGCTGGCGAGCGTCCTGAACGGGCCCCCCGCCGCTGCCTGCCCTACCAAGTGTACCTGCTCCGCCGCCAGCGTGGACTGCCACGGGCTGGGCCTCCGGGCCGTTCCCCGGGGCATCCCCCGGAACACCGAGCGCCTGTGAGTACCCCTGCCCCGCCCCACCCGGGCCACCCACCTGGGTCCCACGGAGGGGCTCCCAGAAGCCAGATGCTGCCTTTTCCCTTGACCACACTGTATGCAGTCTCTGCTCTCACCCTCTCCTGGATGGGATCCTTCACTCTCTGACTTAGGGGTCTGTGGCTTTGGGCACGTCTGGGGAGAGTGGTCTGGAAGCCCTGTGCGATGGGCAAAGAGCCGTGACTGTCCTGGGGTGAGGGCTCCAGACGCAGGGCCCGCTGACAGCTTCCAAGCAGAACGCTGGCAGGAGACAGAGAAGAGAATATTGTCGCGTAGAAGATCTTAGGGTGAGGGCAAGGGGTCTGAGCTCCTTACTGAGAGGCAGAGGAGAAAGCTGAAGGGTGCGTGGCGACGGGATAGAGGGCCGGAGACCGTGACCCACTTGGAGATCACAGTGGGCCGGCCGCTCTCCGGCTGCCCTTGCGAGGAAAGTTGAGAGTGTGTGTGAAGGTCTAACTTCTGAGGAACCAAATGAATTCCAAGTGGGTGCTCGCAAAACCCGCCCTGCCTGGAGTGCAGCCTTGGAGATGCCAAGTTGCAACCCGGGTGAATTTTTTAGGGCTCGGTTATGAATGCCTCCCCAAAAGGGCCGGAGAAGGGAAATGCTGACAGCCCTTTAAATGAGACCGAGCGCTATAATCTCATAAACCGCACTCAGCCTCGGATCCTGGGCTTGGCAGCAGGAAAAGAGGCGCTCAGAGAGTGGGGTGGATTGACCCTCGTTTTAACCCCAATTGTGCAACCAAATATTTACATTTCATATGTCAACGTTTTGGAAACATTTATCATTTTGAACCTCGGACCAAATTCAAAACTTGGACTCAGGGTGGGCTCTTCCTAGCCTGCAGTTGGGGAGTGGGAAAGGAGGGAAAAAGGGCGGAGGGGGTTGGACCCGGCCTGGGAACACAGCCCAGAAGTGGGTGAGGGTTTGCTCTGGTGTGGCAGACTTCCCGCGTCCCGCTCTCCCTCCACCCGCTTTCCTCACGTGTCTGAGGAGTAGGTGCATGGGGCTTCCATTCTGCCTTCCTACCTCTCCGCTGGGAGAGAGGAGCGAGGAGTCTGGGATGAATTGTCCTAGAGTGTGTCATTTCTGTTCCTCACCTCCGGGCACCTCCTTCCTACGGCCCTGGGTGGAGACACCCAGGGCTGCCTGCCTTGTTCCTGGAGCTTTCCTTTGGCTGAAAACATCCCCCCTGCTCATCTGGGGGGCTGAGCCGTGCAGCCGCAGAGGGTTAGCGCTTAACCTTGATTAACACACGTAGAAAACAAGGCACAGAAATGGGAAATGATTTGCCCAAGGCCACACCCCAAGGTAATGGCAATAAAAGGACCGGAATCCAGGTTCCCACAACTGATGACAGAACAAAGTATGTTTTACCACACCAGGGAGAAAGTGGTCTCGGTGGTGTTCTTGGCTCACTAAAACTTAAAAACTCCCCTCCCTGCTCACACCCGGGCCAGCCGGAGCTAGTGAAATAATAACTGTAGCTAATGTTTAATGAATGCTTTTCCTGCCTCAATTTGTTTACACGTGCTATCTCATTGAATCTCTGCAACAGTCTTATTAGTTACATAGGTGATGCTTATTATTTCACTTTACAGTTAAGCCATCTTGTCATTTGCTCAAGGTCACATAGCTACTTAAATGTTCAGATTTGAGCGTGTCTGGTTCCTAAGTCCACACCCCCTACTACTCGGCTGCATAGCCTTGGAACAAGAGTCAGTTTGGGCCAAGATCTATAAACAGAGGGCCCTGGAGGGTTCTGGCTGGGCTTGGGGCTTAGAAGAGGCAGCTGTTGCTTCAGGTGTACCTCGTGACATCTAGCTTACTTGGACATTAGCTCTCCTTTGGAAGACTACTTCTCCCCATCTTTAAAAACAGGCTGCGTGTTTGGGAAACCAAGGAGAGTGGGCCCCTCTCCTGCTGGCATGGAGGAAGTCTTCACAAGCTGCAGGCACAGTGCTACAGTGAGCATGCCACCCCGGGAGACACGGGCAGTTCAGCTGTGGCTCCTCTCTGCTCTGACTGGAGAAACGGGGCGAGGCTCGAGTCCAGACTTTCCCCTGCACCCCTGCTGCAGTCCTGCTCACTGGCAGGTACGGTAGGTTCGGAGGTGCTCGGGAATGCTGACTCTCAGCTGCCTTGGTTCTGGTCTCTGGTGCCACTTTGGCTGGGGTGCAGGGGGCGATGCAGCTGCCAGGCTGGCCCTCGTTCTCGTCTCTTTGCTCTGGCAGAGAGGGGGCAGCCTTCAGGAATAAGCTGGGTCTGGAGGAAGACAAGGGTTAGGTGCAGGCCACCAACAGTGCTTCACCACCCTTCAGTCTCTCCGTCAGCTCGGACATAATATTTCACGTCTGCAAACTTTGGGGGGATATCTGGCATATCCCTCAAAGGATCTCGTGAAGAGAGGAATTTCTCCTTCCTTCCCTCCTTCCTTCCTTCCTTCCTTCCTTCCTTCCTTCCTTCCTTCCTTCCTTCCTTCCTTCCTTCCTTCCTTCCACAAACATTACTTGGGCCTCTACTGCCTTCCAGTAACTGTGTATAAAATTATTGCATACACAGAAAAAACCCAGCACTTCAGTTTAAAGAATGTAAGCAAAGGACGTTAGAAGGAAACTTCCTTTAGTGAGAGCCCTTTACACTTCTCCGAGTTCAGTGTTGTGTGGGGCATGCGTTTTGTCAGCACTGCTGTCGGATGCTCGGGACCTTCCTAAAATCTACTTTTCTGATGTTGACGTTGTGTTTTATAACAAAGAAGAAGCATTTTCTCCCTTCTTCATCCCTGCCACTCTGCCTCCCCAAGGAGCCCTTCTGAAGGGGGTGGTGCGTGTGCGTTTCTCTGGGTGTCTTTGAACCCTGGGGCCTCGGTTTGCCTTGAAGGAAAACCTGTGCAGGGCTAACGTGGTGGCCATTGGCACTTTGCTTCAGGCCTGGAACGGGGCCTGTTGAATCGTTCGTAATTAAGCTGCTCTCCGAGTCGGGGGTCTGGGTTCCAGCTTCTTCTCCAGAATGTCAGCACATCTCACAGAAAGAGAAACTCCCTGCCGTGTGTAAACTACCGACAATTTTTCCCCCTCCGTGAGGAGGTGACATGCCCCAGAAAGCCAAATAAACGCCAAGGAGAGTTTAGGGTGATTTATTACCGTGCGGCACAGACAGAGGACAGGAGGAGAGGAAGTGAGTGGCGGTGCCTGAAACAAAACATTTACCACGGAGCACAGAGTAAACAGATGTTGCGTTTACCCTTCTGAGCACAAAAGGAGCCCACAGATGTAATTCTTCTCCGACCACAGTCTCAGCCTGGAAAAGAGGAGACAGATGAAAACGAACGCTCACGCGGGGCCCTTTCTCCCCATCCTGCCCACAGGCAGGCGGAGGCCCCCTTCGCACCCACGGCGAGGTGGTGGCCCGAACAGCCGCGTGGGGCAAGAGTGGACATCTTTGGTTTTTCACTTGGCTCCGGAACATGCTGGAGACTGCTGTATTTAAATAAACATTTCCTGTTTGCGAAGGAAAGCGGGCGAAAGGCTGAAACGTGAGAATGTGGTAACTTAATTTTCTCCATCGCTCCAGATGACGGCGAGCTTCGCCAGTGGTCGGGTCCAATAAAAACCCACACCGTGTCATGGGCTTTCCCTCACTTGACCACAGAGGTCCCAAGGTCAAGTGGGAGACTTTCCAAGATGCTCAACAGCCAAGCCCTGCGTCCTGGTACTCCCAGCCCTCGGGGCCAGCTCAGAGGGCCAGGGGCAAGCGGGTGAATCACAGGACCTCTCTGAGCCAACTGGGGCCACCTGGCCTTTCAGGGAAGCATAGTGCTTTGCAACTCTGAATAGATTGCTCTACCTCTCTGGGCCTCTTTGTTCTTGAAAGTAGAATTCTAGTATAGTCTTAATGGTTTCCCATTTACGGTCCTTCCCTGGTACCCAGAACAGTGCCTGGCATATACTAGGTTCTCCGAAAACACGTGTTGACTAAATGAATGGTGACTTTCGTCCTCACGAGTGAAAAGTGGACAATCACCGATTTGTATTTTTATGCATGGCTGAAGACAACTTACCAGTTATTGTAACTCATGAGTTATTAAGGGTTTCTAAACTTTGGCTCTCTCGGACTAAAATTATTTCCATACTAGGGTTACCAAGGACTCCTAATGAATGATTCACCCTGGAGTCTGGTTGTCAGGCATTGCTTAGCAACCTTACAAAAATCCTACTGTGCACAGCCCATGAAAAGAGCTGGAGATCCCGAACACCTAAGTCCTAGGACTGTCTATCAGGGCTCGTCAGCACCATCCTGCTGTCTCTGGTTGTCGGTTGCTGCCCTGCTCGTGTTCACTGGTGTGTTTGTAGGATCCGTATTGTGTTGCTCTTGCCCGTCATCTGGGTCTAATGTTATTTCTGCGTTTTTGCCATTTTGATTGTTATATTGTTTCTATCCAGTTCTGTTTGTTGTCCCTGAGTTCTCTCTCCACTGGAAAGTGTGGACAGTGGGTCTGAGAGTCGTGGGATCTTTTTCGTCAACTGCATGGGCCGTGACAAGGGGGTTTCAGAGCCCCACGCCTAGTGGATCAGGAGTGGGGTCTTGGAGACGGCTCTGGTTTGAATGCTGGCTCTGTAACATCTTTGCTGTTCTGTCCTGGGCAGTTGCTCCACTCCGGGCTGCAGCCTATCTAATGCCTTGTGCTGCATTTCCACACCTGTAATACAGGGGCGGAGATTGCACTGCCCCGTGGCAAAGTCGTGTGCGTGGCCCAAGGTGATCCAGGCAATGCACTCAGCAGTGTTCGCCAGCTCTGGTCCCTCTCTCTCACTTGCAGTGCGTGCATGGTTAAACATTCCTCTTGGGGAGGATTAAGTGAAATAACGCACAGGAAGTGCTTAATACAGTACCTGGCCCACAGTTACTCCACAAGTCCTCAATGAGAGTGGCATGGCTGTCAACTTCCATTTCTGCACCTCGGGCTGCATCCAGCCAGGAGGTCTTAGCAATGCCCACTCTACGTGTGCCGTGAGTGCCTTGCCTGCACACAGGCGGTATCCCCCCACCTCGTACCTGGTGTCCTCCCCCTCCTCTCCAGCTAAGCCCAGGTTGGCCTCCATTCCATCAAGGGGGGATTAAGGTTGAAGTGGTTTACATCTTTGCCATGGGCATGATGCTTTGTGGTACATTTAAATAAGGAATGCAGTTTATTTATTTATTTTGGGGGGTTGGATTTTCATGGGGAATTTTTGGCCCTGACTTTTTTTTTTCAACGCTCATTCCTCCTGTCTTTCCCTAAATACCCCCTTGTACTGACTTCCTGTGTTTGCCTCCATTACTGCTTTTACTTGAAACAGCTGCATTTACTAGCATGCTCCACCCTCATTATGTAAGGTGGTCTTAACCCTTTTTAGAACTGCTGAAAAGAAAGAAAACAAACCAAAAAGAGGCATGGGAACTTTCTGAGAGAGCTTTCCTGAACCACCACGAGTTCTGGATAGGATAGACCCGGGGCGCCGACTTCTCAAGGCTCTCCATCATTTGTTGTTCTCCAGCCTGAAAGTTAAACCAGCCTTGCCCAGGCGGAAAGAGTTTATACGTGATAGGAAAGCTCTGATTCTCTGCTCTGAAGCCCTGGGTTGTGTTTTGCAACTACTGTTATTGCTGGTCTGCCACAGGACACGCCTTCCTCCCCGCTCGCCGTGGTCTCCGTCGTTCTGTTGCCAGCATCGCGTCTGATGCTGCTCTTCCCCGGGTTGTTTGTGAAGAGGCATGGGATTAAACATGCTCAATACTGAGCAGACAGGGAGGTGGGAAAAGGGACGATATTTGCGTGTGAATCTGTGGACTCCCGAGCCAGACAGGGCTCCAGTCCTGGTTTACCACTTACTAGCTGGGTGGCTCCAGATTCCTCATTCGTAAAATGGGAATAATAACCATACCCCCTTCGTAGGATGCTGTGAGCATTAAATAGCTCACATGGACTACCTGGATCAGAGTCCCTAAGTATCCCTGTCCTTATGATGATTGCATTTCTTACCGATGGCCGCCTTCCTTCCAGAGAATGCTCAAGACGAAGGCTGATTTGGAAAAACGTAGACGGACAGGGCTGAAAGGCATGCTCTCGACCGAGTCCCAGACACCGGCGTGTTGATCTTCCCCCAACATGACTGTGGAGAAAGTGGCCGTTCTCCTTTGATTCTGTCCAGCGGGAAGGAACTCGGTTCTTCCTAAAGCAGTTGATTCCATTTGTAAAAACTGCTCTAAGAAGAATTTTTTCTTTGTTTGGGGGTTGAACTTATTTCCCACTGATTATTGTTACACACAGCACGTATAACCCTTCTTCCAAGTGATAGGACTTAAAAAGCACACTGCCCCTGCGTTTCTCACTGCCCACTTGTCCAAGTCTCCTCTTCCCGCCCTGCGTCTTTAGAATTACTGCGACTCCTCCGCCTGCGTGAGACCTGTGGCAGGCTCTCTCCCCGTTTCTAGTTATCTTCCTCTGAACGGGTTCCAGCCTTCTTTGCCTGTGTTAGAATGGGGACATCTGCTCTCTTGCTATCTTGACGTCCATCAGCATGTGTCAAAGGGACATTTCCACTTCGCACAGCCGTCTCCTGGCTTGGCTCATTGAACCAGGGTGTCCACTGCATCCCTGGAGTCCCCCAGCTGCCCCCTTGTTGTTGATCCCTTTCCCCCATTTCAGACTTGTGCAGTTAACTTTTGGAGTCTAAGTGCAACGCTCTACATTTATCCTGATTAATTTTTGGCAAATAGTTTCATTTCATCAACTTTTCAAGAACACTTCCTGTTGGGAGTTTCTCATCTGGCATATTAACCACTGCTCTCCCTAGGTCCTCTGCAACTTCAGCGAACTTGCCCTGTGGATCTTCATCCAGCTTGTCAATAAATCAGCAGAGTCTTCTCTGCCCTTTTCAAAGTGTCTCTATGGTCTGAGGTGTGGATTCCATAAATATTGGGTTGGCCAAAAAGTCCGTAACTTTTTTTTCGTACAATGGTTCTAGTAGCACTTAACTGTATTTAACCTCATTCAAAACAGTTTGTTAGACTGTATTGTGACAGCTGTCATACCAGCATGCATTAAAAAATTGTGTTAAAATTGCATTAAAAACTTATCAAAATTGGTGAACTTTTGTGCAGCCATTTTATTATTGAAGATGGAAGAACATACACAGCATCTTTTGTCATATGCTTTATTATTTCAAGAAAGGTAAAAACACTGAAATGCAAAAAAAAAAGATCTGTGCAGTGGATGGAGAGGGTGCATGACTGATCGAGCGTGTCAAACGTGCTTTGACAAGTTTCTTGTGCTATTGACATATGGCCAAATACTTCTTTGCTGTGGGGCTGTCCTATGCGTTGGAAGATGTTTAGCAGCACCCCTGGCCTCTACCCACTAGAAGCCAATAGCAGGAGATAGCCGACATACTCAAAATATCCAAATTGATAAAGTTATTGGTGAAAATGAAAAATGTGTCTTTTATTTTATGGAAAAAAACCATCCGCACTTTTTGGCCAGCCCAGTACATAGCTCTTTCTGGCTGGGATGGATCAAAGTCTCGAGGTCTTATTGGCCCGCAGCATCTTCTTTCCCTGGGGTTCTGTTGTTCGTATTTTCTCTGGAATGAATTCTTATTAATGCTTAATTCCTCTGTTTGTTGAATTTCCTCTGAACTCCTGGTCTCTCATAGCCCTTTTCATCGTGGCTTTAGCTTCATCCTTGTCCTATTAGGCCGGTGCCAGAAGCCCCACCAGTATGGGATGTGTATGCGTGTGCCTGTGTGTGTGTTATTCTCTGTTGGAAAATAGTTTAGCCTGACAAACTGGGCCCTTCTGTCAGTAGCAGAGCTCACCAGAGAAGCTTCAGCTTCCCACAGTGACTGCCGTCACCATTTCAGGTGCCTGTTGGCACAGGGCTTACGGCTTGAGTGGTGCTGGACTGGATTGAGATGGAGAATGAGGCACAGAGGACTGAGGTCTGCAGGCTGTCCCCAGATCTCTGTAAACCACCACCACTGCTGCCGCCACCGCCGCCGCCGCCGCCACCGCCACCGCCACCGCCACCGCCACCGCCACAGCTACCACTCACAGACCCCTCTCTGTGCCTGCTGCTGCTCTCTCACTTCACAGGCATGGCCTCACTTCATCCAATGGCCGTGCGAGGTTGGAGCGCACACAGTCCTCACTGTACAGGTGAGGAACCACGTCAGAGAGGTGAAGGAACGTCCCCAGGTGGGAGCAGGGGAGTCAGGGTTCAACCAGCAGGCTGTTCTCAGGTCTGCACTCTGACCGCTGATCATGTCGTTCCTCTCCTATCTTTTAAGTCAGACCCTCCTCTGTCTTCCAAACTCAGTTCCCAAAGACCAGCCAGAAGAAAAAACAATGAGCCCCCTCTGAATCAGTAAGCACCTGTTTGGTGCAAGGCATCTGGACAGGGAGGCCAGTGTAGTGTTCTGGACACCTGGCGGAAGAGTTGTCGTGTCCAGTTGGGGCAGTAGGTAGCATTGGATTGGAGCTGGAATGGGGTTTTCTTAGGTAGTGATGGGAACATGGCACAGGTTCACAGATGTTTGTGGTTCCAGGGGACCGACGAGGGCAAGAGCCCATTTTAAAATGACGGGAGTCGCACTTGAGGAAGTTGTAGCTAACAAGGCCATTTGGAAAAGAATCCAGTAGGTCAAGTCTTAGGGGAAATATCATTATGGTTCTGTGGCTAATTATTATTTTTAAACATTTTGGAATTTGAAGGGACGACCCCACCAAGAACAGTTCTAATGGGCCTTCTTGACCAGTAGTTTTCCCCATAAGTATCTGCTTAGCTTTGGGTGGGAATTGCCTTTCTTTCCAACTAGATGTACCACTCAAGTTCTCCCAGCCATGGTCTCTAGGCTCGCCCCAGGCTGAGATACGGTCCTACTAAAGCAGAAGCTCCATAAGGTGCATCCTGGCCAGAGTGCACGTGACTCCACTTTCCGTGGCCTTATCACTGCTTGTGTGGGCTCAGACTCCTTCTCTTGTCCGAACTGCTGGTGGGGTTCCTGACCCCTGACTCATTCTGCACTTTGGCAGCGCTGTGGGTTGCGGTTTCTGAAAGTCTGCCAGCACATTCAACCACCCACCTTGACTCCCTCTTGAGTTTTTCATCCTCCCTGCTTCCAGTCTGCTACTCAGCATACCCATTCCTTGCTCCCCTGTCCCCTGTGGTTAGTGTATGGCCTGACTGAGGCTGGTCTGCGTGGTGTGGACACCATGAACTTCTGATCCGAGGTTTGTGGGCTTGACCATGGATTTCTGCATCTTGCGCATCTCTCCTTGAACCTGAGCTGCCCTGGCCCCTGCCTTGTCCCTTCCAGCTTGGCTTCTTGTTCTCTCCTGTCCTTCACGTAGCTTTCCATAGCCTCAGTCACTGAATCTGGACTTCCACCATGTAGGCCTCAGGTTCTGAGATCAGATGGCAGGAAGATTTTTGTGGCATAGACCTTCATTGGCAACTGGAGACTCCCGGCCTATTGGCTGACTCCTAGACACAACTCCTACTTCATCTTCAGAGACACCTGAAGCATTTTATGTTGCCCAGGGTAGTGTTAGAGGTACTGCAGGACCGGACTCTGTGGATGATGAGTGACAACCTGCTCCTGAGCTCCCTGCAACCCAAGCAGAGAAGAGAGCAGATTGTTCTGTGATCGAAAAGCTCAGTGATGATCATTTCACTGGAGAGCTGTCCTGCCCAGAAATATGTTGCTGAAGTTTCTGGATTGTCTAGCACTTCCTCAACATTCTTTTTTCTCCTCCCCATCTCTGCTCAGCTCTAGAATGTAGGTAGAAAACTGTTTTACCTGTGGGGTTTCTAAGTAGTATTAACGGGAACCAATGGGGAGCACTATTTGATGTAACCTTAAACAAGTGAAGAGACTTAGGCAGAACCCTGGTTTTCATCGTTGTAATTTAAACTGTGGGACATTGCATGAGTCTCTTTCTGAGTCTCGGTCGTCTCCTCTGTAACCTTGGGGATGGTAGGTTCTCGTGGGACTGATGCAATGTTTGAATGAGATCAGATATCTACGCATGCCTCCTAAATTTAATGCTAAGCAAATACCTTAATGAATCCACCAGTAATATCTGATTTTAACCACTAAATCCTATATCTGAAAGATGATAAGGGTTCATCTTAGAATCTGGCATTTACAGAGGAGGAAGCGCGACAATCTCAAAAGCCTTGCTCAGTCACCCATGTCTTTGAACTCTTATCAAGATGAATATTTCACAAACGCAAATATGGCCATGTCAGTAACCCAACCAGGTGGAGTTTAGAGGACGTGTTGTCTAAATGAGTTAATAATTATTTATTAATTACTAAGCATTGGTTCCCAACAACGTAGAACCAAAGAGGGGCCCCATGAAGGACGGAGCCCTTGAGAGGAGCTCTTTGGTCTCACCACAGCACGTCCCGGGAACAATGAAGGAGCTAGTGAAGAATAGCTGGAGCAGCTCAGAGTAACGGGAATCAGTCCGGGCTGTCCCTCCCCACCCAGCGACGGACCAGGTGAGGGCCACCAGGCCAGGTTCAGAGAGGAGGTTTGCGAGGTGGTGGGGGAGATGCTGGGGTGGCGAAGGGTGTGATGCCCCGCCCTCAGGAGCCACGAATGAAGGCAGGCCCTGCTCAGCCCTTTCAGTGGGTACCAATATGTAGAAAAACCTCACACCTCATTAAAAAAAAAATAGTACAAATAGAATTTTTAAAAAAACTCCTGGGGAAAATACTAATCTGAGAACAATTGTCTCTGAGAAAGCAGCTAGCTGGCAAACAGCACAGCTCTGTATTTTATTAGAGTCCTAACTCTGCAGAGCAGTGACCTTATTTGAGAAGCATTTAATAAACACTGACACAGTGCAGCAGCTTGGAGGCCACGACAAGACATGGGGCCGCCTTTGGGAGGCCAGCTCGCCCTCTGGGGCTGTCCGCGCTGTAACTAGACCACTGCACCTCCTTTCCCGTGGTGTTAACTCCCTCATTCTTCTCTCTTAGCTTTAACCGAGTAGGTGGGAGTGTTCCCAGGGGAAAGTGAAGTAGGGGGCTTTGGACTGAAAGTTGCTGTTTGGGCAGATTTGCCTAGGAGTGGGGGAGGCTGGGGGGAGCTCATCTTCAAGGGGAAGGATCTAAGAATGGTCATGTGGCCCATTTTCTCTTTGGAGATCTTGGGTTGTACCTGGAGACCTGTGATGTGTGTTTGTACGTCGGAGGGCGGGTCTCTGGTCCTTTGGAATAGAAGACGTGTGGCTTGCAGCAGCCCTAAAACACACGCGCACTGTATCTCCTACTAGAAGCTGGCACATTTTTTCCCATCGCTGCCGGTGCACAAGTCCTAAATTTCTGCCACAGACTCGGTTCTGTCCCCCACCTCCTTTCTTCCCTAGCCAGGAGATTTTCAGGCTTTTGAGGTCTCTCCAGAGATCATCTGGTCTACCCCTCCCCACTGATCTCGGCCCACCTGGGCAGATAAGGTCTCAGAGAGTAATAAGAGGGGACCTCAGCTTTGTGGTGGGAGCTGCCCTCGTGAGAAGTCTGCCCTGCTTTCCTTTCAGCCCTGTTCACAACATTTGGTCCTCAGCAAAGATCTCTCAGAGCCATAGGAACTTCTGCCAATCCGGGAAGGCAGGCAAGCAAGAAGAGGGACCAGATCTAATACAAAAAATAAGGCCTGATGCAGAGCCAGAGTGGGGGATTTCAGACTGCAGATCATATCCTGAGAACCCTGAGCACGAAAGGAGCTTGTGTAGGGTCTAGAATGGGAAGACCTCCTTCAGGAGCACTGTGAGGGAAGGGATGCTGGGACCCGGGACTGGAGCAGAAATCTACAGTGGGAAGGCCACTCGCTCCATGGGAGTTTTTAACAACCCCAGTGCCACTGCCCACCCCCCTCCCCGCCCCCGTGTAATTACTTCATACCACTGGTGGTAACCAGCGTCCTCTGTTTACTCCACTTAAGCATACATGTTAATACTTTCTGAAATGTTCCCATAAGCTCCCTCCTGCCATGTGCCCTCCTTGTGTGTTCTAGAAATGTTGCAAAGACTTACACGTCCTCTGGGTCCTCTTCCGACTGGAGCTGCATGCTGATTCGAGCCACAGTCAGCCAGGAAGCTCTCTTCTGCCTTTAAAACAGGAAACATCTCTTTCCGAGAAGACTGCGCTCCAGTTTTCTTTGTGTGTTGCTAACGAACAAAGAGGCCCCGTTGCAAAACAGCGAGTCGTGAGCAGAGTGGAGCCGATAGCACCTCTTGCCAAATGTGACTCTGTGTAGTTGTTTGAGGGGGCGGGGGAGCAGCTCTGTCAAGAGGAGGAGGGCGAGGGAGGCAGCTCTGGGGAATTTTAAGCAACGGCAGCATGGCGCAGTGGAGAGAATGCCTGCCTGGGAATGTGGAGACCTGGCTGTACCTCTGACACACTGAGTGACCTTGGATAAGTCACTTGACCTCTCTGGGCCTCAGTTTCCTCATTTCTAAAGGGGCTAAGGGGAGTAGACTGGAAGATCTCCAAGGACCTTTCAGCCCTATGCATCCTCAATGCTGGGGGCTGGGATTTGGGGTTCAGACCTGAGCCAACATTCGACCAACCCAAGGGACTAGCTAGAAGCAATAGAGAGGCCAGGACAGCTGCTTCAGGGAGTGGCTGGTCCTTGATTAAGGCTCAAATAATTAGCTCAGCTCCATAGTAAGCCTTCTGAAATTAGGAAAGAAAAGATGTTTAGTTTCCAAAATAGCAGTTGGTGTTTCTTAAAACGGATTGGCCTTGGGCTTTTGTAGACTTTCTGCACAGACATAATCTTCCTTCCTCTGGAGCAGAGCAGTTTGGAGTCTCCCTGTAGGACTTAGTGTGACCCGTGCATGAACACAATCACGAGCAAGTAATCTCAGCGTGTTCTTTAACAATAACCGGCTTCTTTGGGTTGCTGGGAGGATCCAATGAGGTAATATGTGTCAGGCTCAGAGGACGGTCCCTGGCATTAAATAATGACTCAAAAAGTCATTCTGATGACCTTTGCTGCTTAGCAAATCACCCCAAAACTTACTGTCATGAAGCAATGATGTTTTTAGTATGCTCCATGCTTCCCTGGGTCAGGATTTTGGACATGGCTCAGTAGGGACAGCTTCTCTCTGCTCCCTGACATCTGAGGCTTCAGCAGAGAGTGAGGGAATGACTGGGAGAGATCTGAATGGGTGGGCACTAGAATCACGTGCATGCAGGTGACTCACGCGTGGCCTTGAAGGCTGAGCTCAACTGTGACGGTGGACTGGAGCGCCCACACGTGACCTCTCTCTGCAGCTTGAGCTGGCTTGCAGCACGCTGGCCTTGGCATTGTTCGACTTCTCCGGTGGAGGCTCACAGCCCTGAGGATAGTCGAGCCATCGTGTTCCAAACTGCGCAGCTGTGCAGATGTCACCTGGACTTGCTGTGATGTGTGACTCACCTTTCAACCAGATTCCAAGCTTCTTTATGGCGGGAGCTGTGCATTTCTCTGTGGCTTCCTGCAAGCCTTGTGAAAATCACACTAAGTCAACACATTGTTAAAAATTAAATTGAGTTGGATAGGTGGGAAGACCCTGGGTTTCAAAGCTGAAGACATTTGGATTCAGAAATATATGCATTCAAAATGTACCCTCTTGGCAAATCACTTGTTTTTGTAGACTCAGTTTTCTCACTTAAAAAAAAATAGATAATAATACCTGTCTCAAGTGTTGTTCTAAGAATTGGGGATAATGCAGGCAAAATGCTCAGCACACGCGCAACACTAACAAATATCGCGAGGGACCTTGGCATTGCAGCCAGCACACAGGTGCTCACCGCAGTTAGGTCTCGTTTTGAACTTCATTGCTAATGGTTCTGTGATGGCTATACACCCTTTCATCTCTTTGAGTGTTAGGACCTTCCTCTGGAAAATGGGTATGATAGTAAGTGCTTGGGGGGTTTGGTGAGGGTGAGAAGTCCATCATGTAAAGCTTCTTGCCCAGTCCCTCACACACAGTAGGAACTTAACACATAGTACCTATAAACTGAGTAGCCTCAGTTAACAATTGTAGTTCTTTTGTTTGTATTGGATATTGATTCTTCCATGAATTATGCATGGAGCAACTATTTGTTTAATAATAATACATCACAATGGCCTAATGTCTCAAGTCCCTGCATACTAGGGTCTGTTGGTGCCCAGACCTACCTAGGAAGGTACCCTCCTGGGATAAAGGGTCTCCCATGAAAAGGGGCCTTGTGGGCTTTTGACCCCAGAAGGCCCCCTTGCTTCCTCAGTTACAACCATCTTGCTCAGATATCCACATGATGCCTTCCTTTTTTGGGTCTATCCTCTTTCTTCCTCTATAGGCCAGCATGCCAACACTTACCTCGTGTCTATTTTTCTTGTTGCCTTTTTTAAAGCATTGTTTTCCTGTCTCAACTTTGGCAAACTATACTAGCCTCATCTGTGTTGTGTGAAGTCAGGGCACTGGGTTTGGATTCTCTAGGCAGTTTGTGAGACCTGAAGCTCTGTGAGGAATCATCGACCAGGAGGGCCTCCTTTCTGAAGGCTTCTGAAACCGTCTTATGTCTTCTTGCTACTGAAAGTCCCTCTGTCCCCTCCATTGTAGTAGGCATGTGTTATGTTCTGGCTGCCCAGAATTCAGTCTCCCTTCCTAGTAGAATATCATCTCCTGCAGCCACGGGATACACTCAGGTGGATTTGATCAGGGACTTACGCTCTCCTAGTCCAAGGACAGGCTCATGACCTAAGTCAGGTTGATTGGAAGCTTCCTTCCTGGACTTGAAATCTTGACCAGAAGGACAAGAAGATGGGATGTGATGGCTTGCCACTTCATCTAAGCTTTTGTGAAAGGACTGGACATGCCCACTTTCCTTTTCCCCAGACCTGTTCTTAGATTCCCATTGAATCCAGAAGTCCCTTTTAGCCTTCTAGCAAAACTTGCAAGTAAATAACTCTGAGAGAACCACAGACAACAAACTCCTGGGGAGAGAGTTGCATAAAGAGAAAGATTACACCTGGCACCCAGCATTGCAGAATGGCAGACCCAGATTTGAGTCCATTTTTCTGTTCACCAGTTGAGTGCCCTTAGGCAAGTTCATTTTTCTCTTAGGATGTCAGCATCATTGTAAAATAAGGATAATGAGTTCTGAAACCCTGATTCTCAAACTAGGCTGCACACTGGAACCACCTGGGGAGATTTAAAAATTACTGATGCCAGGGTTTCACCCTACTCCTTCTGATTTAATGATTTAGGGGCACTACCTGGGTATTGTGATTCTGTAAAGCTCTGAGGTATTTCTGATGTGCAACAGCATTTGAGAAAACTGACCTAAAGAAATTCTTCAAATTATAGAGAACATTAAATAAGTTCATGTTAAATGGTTAGCATAATATAGGAACTGGTAAAAGTTACTCTCTTTCCTTTCCCAAGGTGAATCAGAATCACTTGCTTTTGCTTCTAGCACAGTTTTCTTTGTTTGGAGTAGTCATAGTGATGCATGACAACCATGGTGCAATGTAACCTCGCTTATTGGTACCGTTTGAGGTGAAGGCCAGTCATAGATGTAGCCAGAATTACAGAATATACAAAAACGTGATTACTTTCACATCCATGGAGTAACTGGGGTGAGTTCAACAATGCCTTGTGAGAGCGTTCTATGGAATAACTGCTTTAATGGATAGAAAAAAATGATTTGTAATTGCCATGGCAACAGCAAAACTGAGTGATGTCTTCCCGAGGGATGTAGACCAGGACCCGAGAGGGTTGTCTCCTGGATCTGCCCTGCAATTTGCTGAGTGACCTTGACTGAAGCAGTTCAGCTCTCGAGTCCTCAGTTTCCCTGGAGCTCATTTTCCAATCAGTGCAGGTTCAAAATAATTTTCTAAGGAAATGTGTCAACACGACAGCTGTTAAGACAATGATGAGAAGGTTCCATAGGAAGCAGACTGGGAGCAGGGCCTCAAGCCTCTTAGAGCAGGTAATTAGAGGTGCTGGTTCTGTCATTGGCTGCCCCTTCTCTTCCTTGACCCCTCTCCTCTTACCTCCTCCCGTCTCTCACTGCGCAGGAACCCAGCCAAAGCTCTGTTTTTATAATGTCCCTTCCATAAAGAGGATGCCAAGGGGAACCTCCAGCTCGGGGCTTTTATACGTCAGTACTACTGACATTTAAGGCTGGATTTTTTCGTTGCTGTGGGGGGTGCCACCTGTTCATTTAGAAGTATCTAGCAGTGTCCCTGACCTCTACACACTAGATTCCAGGAGCACACACCACCTCCCCCACTCCCAGCCTGAGAGTCAAACACTGTCTCCAGACTCTGTCAGCTGTCCCCTGGGGGACAGAGTCACCTCTGGTTCAGAGCCACTGCTCGAGCCCAATGCCAATGACCTGTGTTTGAATTAATAAGGAGCATAAACGTTTCGTGTGCACAGGGGTTAATCTCTGTGGTGCCCTCTGAGATTTTTGCAGATGCACGTGTGCCAGACAGCTCCCAGGAGCCCTTACCTGTGCCGTTGCATGTGGGGGCTCTGAGGCATGATGAAGACAGTGGTGATAATGACAGCCACGGCCATCATTTATTGAGTGCTTATTATGTGTCATGTGTGGGGCTATGTGCTTTGTGTATTACATTGTCTCAGTTAATACTTCCATGGACACAGTTTGCGAACCAGTGGCCAGTTGGCCAAATGCAGCCCTCCTGCATGCTGTGCTGGGCCCATGTGGTATTGGCTCACACAATTGTTTGTTTGTTTGTTTGTTTTTATGTCAAAGTCTTGCCAACATTTTAAGATTGGGTGAATTCATATAAAAATCTATGTCTACCTTTTAAAAAATTGGAAAAATCTTCAACAAGGGGTCAGCTTGGCTCTGTGGCAGTGATTGGCTGGCCTTTTAATGAGGCGCATTTTCATGTCACTGCAGTCTCCACCCCTGCCGCAGTGGCGCCAGCACTGACCCTGTGTGTCAGCTGCCTTTGGCTTCATGTTCTGTTCTTGTGCTCAGCTCAGCTCAGCTCCCCCGTCAGTGCCGTCTCCTAGCTCCTCGAGGCTGCTGTATCTGCGGCCTTTCCTCACACCCACACTGGGTTGCATTCATCACTGTTCTCATTTTAAAGATAGAAGAACTGAGGCTCAACCAAAGGAAAGGTTTGGCCGAACTCACACAGAGAGTAAGTGGCAATGCTGGAAGCAAACCTGAGCCTGCCTACCTCGCCAGCATGGCCCTGCCTGTGTCACAGGGTAACCGTGAGTCAAGTCTCCCAGTGTCCTGGGGTGCTCCAGCCGGCTCTTCTGCATCTTAGGGTTTCCTCAGAGAACCAAATCTGTGTGCCTTTAGCTCACCAGGAAACCCACATGTCACCAGCATGGGAAGAGCCTCCTCCGAGTGTAGCTCCCAAGCCACGTCTTCCCTGCGTCTGTGCCACGCTTTGGTGTGTGTCCAAGGGCTGCTCGCACACTCCCACAGAGCCGAGGGGCCAGCTGGTATGTGTGCTTCTGCCTGAGACAGGCCGCTTGCCTGCGGGGAGGATGTGATTGCTTTAGGAAATTAAGTGGGAGTGATTAATTAGGAAATGTACTGAGGACTCTGGAAAGAAATAGCAGAAAAGAAAAAAAAATTGGAGCCCTAAATACAGAAATGCTTCTGGCGACATGGCTAAGGATACTGTGTTCAGTGGAACCGAAGGCATTTGATCCTGTTTTCCCGCTGCTGCAGCTTTGATACAGCCCCCTCGCATGGGGCTGCTGGAAGGAGCCATAGAGTCAGCTGGCCCCACCTTTCCTGCCACCACATGGGAAAGGCAGGCTCAGAGAGATCACCAGGAGAAGCTGGCAGCTACAAAGGAACAGCAGGGTTTGAGACTCGGAAAGGGCTGAGTTGGAACCGTTGACGCCTTCTTGCTAGATGTATAATCCCGGGCAGATCTCGGAACCTGTGCACAGGCTTCTCACTGTGAAGCCAAGGTAGCAGCGACCATCACCAAGACTGGTTGCAAGGAGTCAGTGAGCAGAAGCAGGCACAGTGACTGTGGGTCGGCAGAATGTGCCAGGCCCTGTTCTAACACATTGCTTGTGTTTTCTCCATTTTTGCAGCGTTCCTCTGAGGTTGGTACTATTATTATCTCAGTTTGTGAATGGAAACAAAGGCCCTGAGAGTGTGCATTATTTACCCGGCATCCCACAGCTGGTCAGCGCCAGCGCCAAGTTCCCGTGAGGTCGGATTCAGTGGCGCACACGCTCAACCACGAGGCATTGTGCTGCTTAGGCATATTATATAATCCACATAATATTGTATAGAACAGTGTATAATCCATCAATAAAATAACATCTACATATGCTGGAACTCATGCAAGTTTTAATGTGTGATATAATTTATGTAAATTTTTAACACAAATTTTTCCTATATTTAAGGTATTATATTACATTGAACCCTATGGAATGATCATTTTTGTTGGTAGAAAAGGTTGAATGACAGTAATTTGATGGAGTTCATTCTAATATATGATACTTCGGCCACAGGAATTTCTCTTACCTTCTCTCTCTCAGGAAATGTGCGCACACACACACACATACACACACACACACGCACAGTTTTCTCCTCCACAACGTGGGGCTGCTGTCCCAGCACAGGGTGCCGCTGCACCTCATCAGTCAGACAACACGCATGGGGCACACCTGGCACAGTGCTCAGTAAATAGGGTCCATTGTGATTCTCCGGGCATAGCCGCAGCTCCCACAACCTGCAGGGTCCTGCCATGGAATACTCCTTCTTTAGTCCCTAGTGGCTTGGCTTTTGGTTTGAGGGTCTCCATGTACAATGAAACTTTTAAGTTATAGGTAAAGTATTGAGCCCGGGAGCTATTCTTTATTCTATGGGACTTTGATCTTCTCAATATGCTTCAGTCAAATACAAAGCTTCCTGGGAAGCCAGGCTGAGTGCTGTTGCCCTCCACGCACATAAGGATTATGGTGCTGCCAACACGAAATATCCCCCTGCCCAGCCTCAGAGCTCATTCCTCCTGGGTTTTCCTTTGGGTCCTCATGGTACAGTCCCCTGCTGTTCTTGCTGAATTTTTAGCTTGTCATTCAACCTTGTCTCTGGAAACCTACCCAACTCCAGTCCCGTCTGTGGGTTTTCATATAGTGAAAGTCCCTGTTGACCTCTTGGGGGGTGGGCGCTGAGTCTTTAAAGAGAGAGCTATGTGGTGGTGGCCCCGCTCTCTTCCCAAATTGTGTGCCAAAATGAGCTTGGAGACTGGTGGCCCATGGCTGACTTCCTGCTCTTAGACCCTGGCTGTGCATCTGGATAAGTAGTCTCAGTCCTCCGAGTCAGCCTCGATGGCCACAAGAAGAGTCAGTGATGAAAGAGCCGCCTCCCGGGGCCCCTTCTGCTCTCCTGCTGCTGGTGGTTCGGTCCGTGCACTCACTCCGGAGCTTCACAGGGACAGTGAGCGCGCTAGCTGTGAGTGAGGCCTCTTGTTGTTCCAGGCACTCCGCTAAGTGTTTCTTATTGTCTCATTGAATCCTCCCAAGCATAGGACCAGGTCCAAGCTGAGGCAGGGAGAACAGACAGTGTGCTGTGGTTATCCACGTGACCAGTGGTGGGGCTGTGACTCAGGCCAGTCTGGCCCACAGCTTTGGCTTCTCCACCGCCACTGTCTGCAGCTTATTATAGTCTCCTTGCTTTTGAGGTGCTACCACCTAGACATCCCTGCCTCTGAAGTGGCAGATTTTACTGATTCCCATGTGTGGAAACAAATGCAGAGAGATGATGCAGATGGTCCCTGAATCAGAGCCCGGATAGACTTGTGAACTGGGTTGCTGCCTGGGTTTCTTTTGTGGAGTGGGGGCTTCCTCGTGCTGGTTCCAAATCCTAGCGGTAGGAGAGTTGGGGGACACTTGTGCAGGACACCGAGTCCAAGGGAGCAGCGTCACTGTAAACAGGAGGGCGCGTTCCGTCTGTCAGTCACCCAGCAAGGCCACCCTCGTCCACCTGTGTGCACCTGTGGTGCCCTGGCGACCGAGCCCTTTCTTACCTCACCGGTCTGCTCTTACAGAGCACAGCCTTCTCACACCTACTACAATGGCTATTTTTTTTAAGTCCAGAAAATAACAAGTGTTGGTGAGGATATGGAGAAATTTAAATGCAATATAAAATGGTGCAGCCTCTGTGGAAAACAATATGGGAGTTCCTCAAAAAGCCAAACACAGAATTACGTATGATCGAGCAATTTTGCTCCTAAGTTTATCAAAAGAATTGAAAGCAGGGACTCAGATACTTGTGTGCCAATATTCATAGCAGCATTAATCACAATCGCCAAAAGTTGGAAACAACCCAAATGTCCAACAGATGAATGGATAAAAAAAATGCGGGGTGTGTGTGTGTGTGTGTGTGTGTGTGTGTGTGTGTGTGTGTTATTCAGCCTTAAAAAAAGAGTGGTGTTCTGCTAGACGTTACAATACAGATGAACCTTGAAAATAATGTTAGGCAAAATACACCAGACACAAGGGACAAACAATATAAAATTGTTCTTATGTGAGAGATGCAGAATTGGCAAATTCGCAGAGACAGGAAGGAAATTAGAGACCCCCAGGGAGTGGGGAGCGAGCAGTGGGGAGCTGCCTCTTCATGGGCACCGGCTTCCTGCTTGGGGGCATGAAACAGTTTTGGGGACAGACAGTAGAGGTGAGAGGCGGCGCACAACACGGTGAATGTACCTGATGCCACTGAACTTAAAAAAGGGCCAAAATGGTTGATTTTATGTTATATATATTTAGCCACAATTTAATTTTTTTTTTTTTAAAAGTTTCCTCCCATGAAAAATGAAAAGTCTGCTTTGTAAAGGAGCAAAATCTTACAGAACTCTCCTTTTTCATCCCGGTGCTCAGGCCTGATGCCTAGCACAGGACCTGGCGCATAGGAGACGCACATTTCTTTTTTTGCTGAGCCAAACTGGGAGTAACTAATTTCATTTGTAGTTGACAATGGCAGCGAGGCTGTTGAGTGTAGGTTTTACTACCATGGCAACTGTGGAACACCAAGATGATAAATTAAGAGAATGTAGGAATATTTTTGGCAGGTGGGGTTAGCGTGAGGTAACACGGCCCAGTGCAGGTAAACATAAGATTTGAGGGAGAGTGAATTGTTAGTAATTGTTATAAAAACTGAGAGTCCCAGCCAAGCTGTGTCCTCTTTGTTCTGGTTGAGAGCATCCAAGCAGCTTTCTGGACCAGCTGAACTGAAGGGGGTGAAAGAATGAAGTCCAGGTTTGTGCTTGGACTCTAGGAATCTTTGTCGGAACCTCTCACGGGAAGACAGAAGGCCAGCTGCACTCCTCTTCACTGACTGACAACACAGCTCAGATCTGCGGGAAGAGGCATGTGGGTCTGCGGGTCTCCCTGGCCATTAGCAGAGTCCCAGCTGGCATCTGAGAGGAAAAAGAAAGAAGACCGCAATTTGGCATTTAAGTAATAGACCTGGGAGGAGAGAAAAGAGATTTGTCTTGCTGTGTCGTTTCATGGGTCAGAATGCCTCTTTTAGAAGGAGCAAATGGTTTCTGAAAGCTGATGTGAATTTTCTGTTGTTTTCAGTTGTCCTCCCTCTGTGTTTAGGTTTGATAGCTATTTTTGGATTGGGAAGGAGTGTCTTTGCCTTCCCTCCCTTCGACACCCTTCTCCCTTGTCCAACACACACACACAGATACACAGATGTGCAGTGGGTACACTTAATCTTAGCAAGGTGGAGCAGCCTCAGAACCCAGGATCCTGGTCCCCTGCAGGGCTCACCATCCTGTCCCAAGCCCACCCGTGACTTCCCTCCTCCTGACTCAGAGATCTGAGTCACATCCCAGTCAAACGTGTTGTGTGACACAACAATGTCATGAAGGAGCCTGGCCATCTGCCACGGCCACGGAGCAAACCCCACTTGAAAGGTCTTTAGGCAGCTTCTGGGGGAGGTCTGGGGGTGATTCCTTGGCAGTAGAATGACCATAGGGTTTGGAATGAGGGCTAAATTTGAACCTAGGCTTTGACATTTGATGGTTGAATAACTTGGGTGAGTTACTAAACTCCAGTTTCCTCATCTGTTAAATGGGCACGGTGATACCTGTGTCCCAGGGTTCGTGTGCACAGCACCTGTACATGAGAAGTGACTGCACACACCCTGCAGGCAGGCAGCTGCCCAGGCCTCGGCAGCTACCACCGTTAGGAAGAAACCGAACAGTCAGTTCGAGTCTTTTGGCGCTGGCACCAGAGTGGACTAACGCTGGTGTGCTTGAAAACTCCCAGCCGCCCAAAACTTAGCAGAGGTCATGATAGCATACAGCTGTGTGCTGTGAGACAAAGCGTGAACAATCAGAGATCACTCACTATATTTAAAGCACCAGGCTACCTACTTTAGATACATTATCATGTTCAATCTCACAGCTCTTATGATTTTGGTACTATTTTTATACCCATTTTTCAGAAGAGAAACTGAGACTCAATGAGGTTAAATCACTCATCCAAGACCACTCCACTAGTAAATGCTTGAACCCAGACAGCCTGACTCTGTAGCCCAGGTGCATAACCAGCACACTAGCTGCGGTGGCAGGAAAGCCTTCCTTCAGGTCATTTTGGAGGCCGAGCCAGGAAAATGCCAGGCTCAGGATCTGCCATGTGTTCTGAAGCCTTGGTCCAAGAAGCGTTTTTATCTTGAACATCCTCAGATTTGCCTGTTGAATGAAGTCCTCATACTTCGTTGTTTTTCCAGGCTCGCCCAGTCCAGTCCCCATCACTCATGTGTTAATTAGTTCACTCTCTCTTTCACTCAGTCAGCGTGCATTTGCGGACCAGCTGCCCTGTGTTGTGACTGCCGGTGCTGGAGATCGTGCATTGAGTTCACTTACTGGGCCCCAGGCACCACCTGGTGACTGCACACCATCCCGTGGACATGTCGTATGGCTCCACACGGCAGACCTCATTACCACCTACTGCTCATTATTACTGTACAGTTGGCCAAGTAGAGGCCAGAGGGTTAAAATATTAGTTGCTTAAAGCCCCCCACATTATGTCAGAACCAGGATTCACATCCTTCAAGGTTTGTCAACCCTAGACTCGAGGACTTCCCTTTTCCAACTCCTGCAGTATTAATTAGTCTTTTTGATTAGTGGCTCCCAAACTTGAGCAAGCATCAGAATTACCTGGGGGGCTTGTTAAAACACAGGTTGATGGCCCCCTCCCCCCACAGGCTCTGATTCAGTATGTTGGGATGAGGCCCAAGAATGTACATTTCCGTCAAGGTCTCAGAGAATGCTGGTGCTGCCGGGGAACCCCTCTTTGGGAACCACTGCTCTGGTCCAAGCTCTTGGAACACAGGGGTCCCATTGTTTGCCTCTAGCATTATACGACACCTCAGCACAACGTCGTTTCTCATTATGTATTTGTCATTTTGAATTGTTAGGCTGCACATTCATTTCTTCTCAATATATTACGTTGTTTTTATTTCTCACTGTGAAAATTCTTAGGCTTTTCCTTTTAGGGTTTAAGCTCCTGGGGGTCAGGAATTTCACCTCACACTTCCTTTTGCAGAGCCTTGCACGAGCCTTACCTCACTGAGTGTGAGGTAAATGTCCTTTGGCTGGTTGCTTGATTCAGACCAACCTTGCTAAGACCCAGAATGCAAGCCAGTTGATCTCTGGGAGCACAGCTCTTGAGACAATTGCTGGAAACCTGGAAGAGGGCCTAGTATATAGTTGGTGCTCAGCAGTGCTTGTTGAATGAATATCACTTTGTGGTTTTGGGTCCAACAGCCTGCAGGTCTACCTGATACCTCGATCCCAGTTCAAGCTCGGGAGCTTGACCTCAATTTTCCAGGGCTTTCAGTTCACCTACAGCAGTGATTCGCAACCCTAACTGCACATTGGAATCACCTGGGGAGTTTTAAAATAATATTAATGCCTGATATTTACACCTAGAGATTCTGATTTCATTGCTCTGGAGTGTGGCCTGAGCAGCAAGACTTTTAAAGCTCCCTGGTGATGCTAGTGTGCAGCTGAGGTTGAGAACGCTAGTCTAGAGCATTTGGCTGCATGGCTTCCTCCTGCACATTTCCAGAGGCACGCTATGTATGTGCATAGGGGAGCACACGTGTGTAGGGAAGTTAAGGGCTCTGCGCTTTTTCTTGAGGGGTGCAGAGTGAGCACCTCTGCCTCTAAGATTAGGGTGCCTGGATTGGAAGCCAAGCCTTGGGGAAAAGCTTGGCCAAGCCAGAGGGTACTTGAGAGCCTTGAGCAAGCCTGCCTTCCTGTGCCGTGGCTGCCTTTGGCCGATGGCTGGTTGCCACATTGCATAGCCACAGGGCCTGTTTCAAGGCAGAAGGCAGGAGGTGGTGGGCTGAATGCAGGTGGTGTGGCTTCTGCAAGCCCCTTTTGTTCCCCCACAGTTCAGAAAGGCCATCCTCCCAGGGACTGAGGTGTGGGGCTTAGCGTCCGGCACCCTGTGCATCAGCGCTGGGTTTGTTCTTGAGTTTCTTGGTGGAAATGCACACGGCTACTTGAGACTCATGCACTGGCTGAGAGCAATGGGAGAGGTCATGCCGGGGCCCCTGCCCCAACAGGTTGCTTGACTCAGCACAATCCTGGTGTAATTAAGCATGACAAGAAGCAAAAGGGGAAAGGGCTGGTGCTTTCCCGTGTGCACTCAGCCCGGGCCCCCAGGGATCAAGGCATTCAGAAGTGCCAGCTGCTCTCAATTTTATTGGAGCCAAGGTTTGGCTCACCTGCAGCCATCTCTATCAGCTTGTCGCTGGGCAGTCGGGCTGCGCTTCAGTAGACCTGCAGGATCAAGTCACCCAGAGAGCTGGCTGGGTGAGTAATTCTCATCCCCTTTCCTTCTCATCTCTCTTCTCATGTGGCCTCAGAAGCCGTGTGTAAGAGATGTGGTCACATTAGTGCATTCAAACTGCTCACTGTTGTTTGGGAAGTAGCATTGGGGATGGCACTGTACTGTGCACTGGAGCAAGGATTGGTACGTAAGATTGGTTTCTTCCCTAACAGAGCTTTTGTGCTAGGTGAGAAAGCAGTCATCATAAAGTCTGGAATCAAATTCAATCACCTACTTAGGCCCAACTGGTCATATGAGTGGGTGAACTGGGCAGCCTGTGAAGCCACAGGGAGTGGTGGTAGTTCATAGGGCCCATAGTGAACTAGGACCACATGCTGAGCTGAAAGTAACTTTTTAAAATCCCCTTTGCTGAGCCAAGAAAGCAGGGTCTGTACAGTGGGACTCAACAGCAGGCAGCCAATGTGACAGCCACTTCTAGTCACTTATGGTGGTGAACAGTCAGCCACAGGGCTCCAGAGTACCTCATGGCTGTGGGAGGGTCTGAAGACTCAAAGCCCAGAATGGGCTCATGATCCTGGAGATCTGGTCTTCTGGGACCAGCTTCGTCTACATTAGCTGATTAAGGGTCCCACCTTGAGTGCCTATGGGGGCTCCCAGAATGCAACGTGGGAAGCCAAAGTGGGAATTGACCTCACTGATGTATCAGTGTGTGCACCTGATGAGGCTGCCAGTGTGACGGGGAGGAATTGTAGTAACTCTGCCCTCCAAGTGTGACTTGAAGCTCATCTCTTCCTTTCATCCCTTTAGCAACATGAGAGGCGAGAGGCAGAAAGAAGGAACAGGGCTGGATCCTGAGTGCTCTTGTCCATTCTCCCTCCAGCTTAGACAGAGAATGCTGACAGGGAGAGCTTGATGGGCTTCTGCTGGTTCCCGTCCTGTTTCCTTCTGGTCTCCCTCTGTGCTCACCTGCCTTAGTTAGTCCAGGGATGCCCATCTGCCCCTCACGTGACTATGGGCCCAGATCCCCCAGGGGCAGGCCCTGGACACTTTGCCTGTGCTATCAGCTCTCAAGCTCTACCCTGTGATGCTAGGGTCTATGTCAAGGTTACATAGATCAAGAGGCCTGCATTAGCCTCAAGGGCCCCTTCTTCCAACGGCTGACGCAGAAACACAGACTTAGTCTCATGGACTTAGAGTGGCAAGTCTCTTTCCCCAGGGCTTGAAGCACTACATGGCTTTCAATTCTTTCTTGTTGGTGACGTGGTGCTATTTTTAGCACCCTTCTTCAGATATATGGGGTGCTCTCACTGTTGTTTTCTTTTTATTTGTCCATCCATGTGCTTATGTTTTCCACAGAGTGTGTTGCAGTGAAATGGTTTCTGCAAAGCCCCTTGGCTCTTTCCTAAAGCAATTTTCCCCCTTGCAGTGCCCCACGCACCAGAACCATGGCCCCAAGCCACGTCAGAGTGAACAAACCACAGACTGAAATTGCAGCCATTCAGGAGAGAGGAGTCTTTAATTTGGGCTTAAAATAGCCCACAGCCTGAGATTTTGAGGGACCAGGAGCAAGGTGTAATCGCGGGAATGGGTATTGGAGACCCACTCCAGGATAAGTGAGCAGGGGCTGTGGGCTGGAAGAGAGACAGGCAGAGAGACTGGGGTCTGGGCTGGAATCCGTGCAGCTCATTTGACAATGTATTCATGGGTCTCTTTCGTAATGGAAGAGTCAATGATGTGGCAATAGAAATAACACGGGACCTGCCTACTCCATCTGGAATGGAGCATCTGCTGCCCCTTTTGCTCAAAACTCTGTGCAGACAACATTATCATATTAGCTAAAACCCGGGCCACCATGTTGCTGAGCTCCTGAGTCACTATGCACTGCACATGATAGGCCATAGGAATGCAATCCTTACTTTATCTCCTGAAAAACGTCCCCTGGATTTGTACCAGTGGCAGGGCTAGCGATCAGAAGAGCGAAGAGTAGTGAGCGCTTATGGGCTCAGCATTGTTCTGTCATCTTGGAGTGAATAAGCTTGATTCATTCTCAGCCCCGCCCAAGGGGTTTTTATCAATAGGGAAGTAGAGGGGCAAGGAATTTAAATAACCTCCCAAGTCGTGATGCCAGGGTGGTGTACCAAGTGCAGAGTAAGCTTCCTTGTGACCCTGGTGCCCACACTGAACCCTTGTGCTTCACCTTCCAGGTTGATGTGGTTTTTATCATCCGTGTGCTGTGATTACTGGCTGTTTTAGTTAGCTCAGTCTGTTATAACAAAATACTGCGGACTGGGTGGGTTAAGCAACAGACTTGTATTTCTCATAATTCCAAAGGCTGAACCTCCGCAATCAAGGCGCCAGCATGGTTGGGTTCTGGCGAGAGCTATTTGCCTGGCTTGCAGACAGCCACCTTCTCTCGTGTCCTCACGTGATGGAGAGAGTGTTCTGGCATCTCTTCTTCTTATGAGGACACTAATCCCACCAGGAGGCTCCACTCTCAGGACCTCATCTAAACCTAATTACCTCCTGTAATCCCTAATTACGCCTTCAAATACCGTCACACTGGGGCTTCCACCCGTGAATCCCGGGAGAGGACAAACAACCTGAACACTGTCACTGCTTGTCTTTGACCCGGCTGGGTCATATAAGGTCCTGGGTCAGGGATCGGCGCACCGCATAGTAAACATGCAGGCTCTGGGGATCCTGCTGTCTCGGGCACAGCTATTCCGCTCCGTTCGAGAGCACGAGAGCAGCCACAGTCAGTCTATAAACAGATGAGTGTGGCTGTGCTCCAGGGAAACTGTATTTATGGGTACTTAAATTTGAATTTCATATAATTTTTATGTGTCATGAAATGTTATTCTTCTGATTTTTTTTCAGCCATTTAAAAATATAAAAACCATTCTTAGCTTGCAGGGTACACAAAAACAGGCGGTAGCCTTGATTCGCCCACAGTTTACTGACCCTCGTCCTCGAGCCCAGGGATTTGGAGGCACATGTATTTATCTTAATGCAGGTCTGCCCAGGGCCCCCGCCCTCGCACTCAGTCTCCATCCATAAGCGCTGATTAGATGCATTACTCTGTGGTAGGCTCTCCCAGGTAGTCTGGGTGACCTGGGCATGCTGCTGATTTCCAGAGAAGGAGTCGAAACTTTCATTTGCTCCAAGCAAGGGACAGGAATGCAATCTTTGCCACAATGGCTGAGAGGAGGGCAGGAGCCTCCCTCTTGTGGGTCTTCATGAAAATGTTTGTAGGAGAGGGAAGAGAGAATTTCTTTTTCTCCAGAAAGTGTAGAGATTTATTCTTTGCAAATAGACCTACAGAACGTGATTTGTAATAGGAAACAGATTTTCCCCCTGAAGATAAATGGAATGTCCCCACCTCCCAAACTGAGAAGAGAATTGTTTCCCCTTTACAAAGGAAACAAATTGGATTCTCAAAGGAATAATCAGAGAAGTTTTTAAAATTGTCGTAATAAGCAAGATATGGTTTCATGAATGATGAAAGGGAGGTCTGGCTTCCTCGGGCCTGGACATGCAGGGCCGCTCGCAGATCAGATGGGCCGTTCTCTCTCTGCGTAGTTCCTGTCCCTCGGCGTGTTCTCAGTGCCAGATGGGGAGAGTGGCCCCTGCCCGAGAGCGGCTGGCAGGCCCACCCTGGTCCAGTGTCTCACTACAAAGACATCTTCTTCCTTTCCAGCTCGTCCTCTTCAGTGCAGCACTGAGGTGGGTCCCCATTCTGCAGGCAAGCTCCCTGACAGCTGCAGATCATTTTGGTCTGTGGGAGAGGGCATTACAGACAGGAGATGTGCCGGAGCAGAGGGGTGGTGTTTGGAATGCGCTTGCTGGGCGCAGGGCCCTGCCTGGGTGGAGGAGCCATCTGGGCTACACTTCCAGGCGGCCAGGGAACAAGGCTGAGGCTCCTCACCTTGGTGAAGGTGGAGAACCATGATGGGTTGAGGGACCAGTGCCATACACCTGGACAGAAGTCAGCAGCCTCCGTGTGTTCGGCCAAATGCTGCTGCGCACAGCTGCTAAGAGCTGGTACAAAAGGCGGTCCTGGTTCTTTACTTTGAAAAACCTTAACTCCCCACTCCTTTGCTAGGTCCTGGAGATGTGGAGGGGACTCCACACTGCCCCTGCCCTTCTGTTGCTCCTGGCAAAGTAGACAGAGCTAGTTATTTTGATGCTTCAATTCCCTGGGAGCTCCAGGAGCAAAAAGCACAGAGCCCTGACAATCCAGCCCTGCCCTCCAGAATTGTTACCCTGTGGGTGATACTCAGAAATGTAAACTTGGGCAAGTGACCTAACCTCTCAAGACCTCAGTTTCCTGTAAAGTGGAGACAATAATAGCATGTACCCACCTCCTAGGATTGCTGTGAGGTCTCAAAGGAGATGAACGGTGCCTGATAAACCATGGGAACTCAATACAGCACAAAACTGGTTTACTATTATTGTTAATCTTTGTTATATTTTCCCGGCAGTAATAATTTACTACATTTGTACAGCTCTTATTAATTCATAAAGCCCTTTGTCTTAGAATGCTTCATTGGATCATCTCAAAAGCTCTCTGTGGTTCAGCAGGTGCTATCACCCATTTCACAGATGAGAAGAGTGGCTTGTCTAGACCACACAGCAGTAAGTGACAGAACTGGGTCCTGAGCCTGGGTGCAGCTCCCGGTCTGGTTGTCACCGACTGTGCCTTTCTGCCCTCTCATAGGGGTATCGGGCCATGTCAGCCCCATGCATAGAATGCTGGATGTATAAGAAGTTTTCTCCACTCTCAAGGAGCTTATAGTCTAGTTGAAATTCAAAGAACCTGGTCCAGGAAATGGAGAGTCCACATGCAAGATGGAAGGTACGTTAACTGTCTCCAACAAGAGAAGGCAGGCCAGAAATTGACTAGCCGGGAGCTGTGCGTGGTGCCATCAGATGACATCCAGAATTTTCTTGTGCTTAACCTGCAAAGACCTGTCTCCGATTTCCGGCCTGTCACTCAGCAGATTCCCTCCATGTGTGGAAAGCGCAGTGAAGTTCTCTCTGCGGTAGACGGTGCTAGCTCCCAGTTGCATCACATCCCCTCCACCACTCCTGCTTCGCAACAGACCTTCGCATTATTCTGTGATTACTTCCCACCATCCTTCCCAAATGTGCATCAAATTAAAGAGTTATTAGGGCATGGCAGGACATGTTTATGGGGAAGAATTTCCTTTAAAGTCACAGCTCAGCCTGAACTTACTTTATTAGTGTTTATACAAAGTATGTAGTCTGTTCCAATGCAATCCATGTTTATATTCCTACAACAACCATTGCATTCTGTGGGCTGCCCCTTCCTGTTTTGCTAAAAGTGATTACTGCACCTATACTAAAAGGTAGCAGTGTGTGTGCCGTGTGGCTGGCTGGGCCTAGCTATATGCGTGCACCTTTCGGAGAATGACACTTCACCGTGATGTGTCCTGCCACTAACGGAGATTTTATGGTGGTCTGACCCAAGCAGGTGAGAAGCGGGGCTCCGTACAAACAAGGACGTGGGAAACAGGCTCCCCTGTTTGTCTATGCACCTCTGTGATGGGCATTCTGTGGCTCTAACTAGGAGCACTATTTGCGTGGATTTGCTTAGGGTGGTTCAAACTGTGCCTGTTTTCTTGATATAATTATTAAAGGCATTCCCTTTGACTTGCAAAAGCATTCATGTTTGGATGGTAATTATACGGTCACTCTACTTCTAACTGGTGCCCAGACTTACTGGTGTAAATGAAACACGGACATCAACTTTGGCTCTCAAGCCATGGGCAACGAAGAGCAAATATAACTCACTTAAAACTGTTGATAAAAAGCGTAAGTCCAGGTAACTCAGTCATGCAACAGATGTTTATTTGTGCTTTTCTGTGACGGACATTGTGCTGAACCCTAAGGAGTCAAATATAAATAAGATATGACCCTGACTCCCAAGAAATCGGAGTTTATTGGCTTAGCTAAAATTCTGCGTATGTTATAAAAATTGCCTGATTAGATGGTTTTGGTTGGTCTTTCCACCTTCAGGACGCTGCATTCATTTCGTGAGGTTGATTGCTAAGTTCTTAGGCACTGACACCCGAATGCCTGGATATGAATGCTCACTTGGCAGTTAGCAGCTTGTGACCACAGACGTGGGCCTTCATCCCACTGAGCCTCCATGTACCCATGTGTGGAACGGGAGTAGTCAGAGCACCGACCTCACGGGCTGCTGGTGAGGGTCCCAGGAGGTGCCAAGTGTGAGGTGTTCAGCCTAGTGTTTAGCGCATGGCAAATACCCAGTACACATCGGTTCTCGCATAATAATTATTCATTCTGCAGTTAATTTTTTAGACCCTAATATGGGCTGGCTGCAGCTCTTGTGCCCCTGTGTTCATCAGAACTCAGGTGACCTTAAAAAAAGCATAGTTTAAGGTAAAGTGTGTTAACTGGGGTTCAAAGCCTATGAGAATTATGCTGGGGGATGATTCAGGGTCAGTGAGATTCTGACCCTGGGGGACCAACCAGTATATTTTCCACCTTTTACAGTTGGGGGAGGTAGCTTTTCCAAGGTCATTCTATGAGACAGAAACCAAGCACTGAGAAAGATCATGATTACTTAACTTCTCATCCTTTCTCTCCCACTCTGCTGGATGGCCAGGTGACAAGCCTGTGCTGCAAGGACAGGAAAACCCAAATATATCTGCAGCAAAACACAGTGAGATGGCATCGCCTCCTCACAGCATAGCTCTGTGCGTTTGTTCTGGGTGGCGGGGGGTGGCCTGTGCTCCACACGGCCACTCGGGAACCCTGGCCCCTTCCCTCCTAGGGTACCACCATTTTTGACATGTGGCCGACACGTGTCAGGGAAGACAGGAAAAGGGAAAAGGGTGTGATGTCCTGTAGGATGTCCCATGGCCTTGCCTGGAAATGGCCCATATCACTTCCGTCTACCTTCTTTTCATCAGAAATCAGTCTTATGGTCCCACCTAGATCCAGGAGGCACTGGGAAATGTAACCTTGCTGTTTACCTAGGAGGAAAAGGCAGTAGCTTGGTGAACACACAGCATTGTCCCTATCGTGCCATGTGCCTGAAATTTCTTGTCACACTTTGGTCTCTTCTGCGATTTCTGTTTCCTGCCTCCCAGGAATCTGCAGAACCCTACTTTCACATGCTCTGTGTGCAGTGTGGGGCAGGCTTGGAGAATAGGCCTTCTGAGAAGAGTTTGACATCTCTGGTCATGACAGTGGGACTTGAAGGGTGACCCTTTAAGACTGATGGGCGTCCCCTGGAGGGGGTTGCTCAGAACAGAGTAAGTTGCCACCCTAATCCTCACAGCATTCGCGGTGGGAGGTGCTGTTGCTTTGCCATTTTGTAGAAGAGGAAAGCGAAGCCTGGGCGTGGCTGTGTAACCTGCCCTAAATCACACCCCAGGCTGGTGAGCTCTGACCTTGGGCCTGCTTTCTTAAACAGTAAGCTCTGGAGCAAGGATCTCAAATGGCAGTGCCTGTAAGGACCAAGCAGGGGACACCAGCAAGGAAAGCAGACCGAGTGTGCTGATGGACTACGGAGCACATGCCTCATCCAAAAAGGGTGGTTGCTTCTTAGCTCCAGTTCACAGTGGCCCTGAGGGCCCAGGGTAATCAGATCATGTGATTTTTTCTGTAGACAACCCAGGATTTCAGATTTGTAAGTGAAATTCTCCCAAATTGGCCGTTAATTTACAAATCTTAAACCCCTACTGAGAACCAGACTGAGCGGATATGTCTGTAGACCAGAATTGGCCTGTGGGCTACCAGTTTGTGCTTTTACTCCTCTGCCTCCAGCAGAGATCTAGGTATGTCCCAGTACACCCTTTCCTGCTAGACCATGGAGCAGAGCGGAGCAAGACGGGCGGGGCCCTCGGGGAGCCTTCCTGCAGCAAGGAGAGTCAAAGCAGAGACCCAGGCGCCCCTCCTCCTTGCAGGGCCCACACCACCGGCCATCCGGCCATCCAGGTTGCCCCTCTCTCTGGCCTGTTCTCCTCCCTGCAGGTAGCTGTCTGCACGGCACTGGCTGCAGAGTTTTGCAGGTGTAAAATTATATATGCAAGAGTGTTGCCAAGCCAGAGATTTAGCCCAGGGAGGCTTAGTTCCCAAACAACTGAGGTAGTGTGAAGCCAGTTTTTAAAATCAAATTCAGTCATTTCTCTCCTGAATGTTTTTAAACTTGTGCCTGGTTATGTAACCGATAAGAATAAAGTGCAGAACTCCGAGAATCACTGAATGACGCCTCCTGTGGTGCAAGTCCAGAGAGGTGAGGCCTGAGAGGGGAGCAGCAGGATGTGCGGCTGCCCGACCCAGTGGAGGGGCTTTGGGCGGTTCTTGAACGCGTGCTGTCTCCTCCATTGCGTCAGGGAAGATGGATGGATGGCATTAGGTACTTCGGGATGGGAAGAGGAAGCACAGACAGAAAGACACCCACGGGGCAGGGTGACCTGAACAGCTCCAAAGAGGTTCTTTGTGCTTATCAAAGAACATCTAACTCGGGCCAGATCCCCAGGGCCTTGAGTGGCTGTGGCTCTGCTGCTCACTTCAGCTGTGGTGAGGGTCTTATTTCAACTTTCAAATTTTTCAACATTTTTGGAGGGGCAGGAAGTGTCCATGAGTAATACATACTTACTATAGAAGATACCGACAGTCCTAATAAGCAACATGTAAAATGTGTTTAAAAAACAACAGAACTCTTCACCTAGCACCCAGAGAAAATGAGTGTGCATATCTCTGAGTGTCTCCATGGGGTCTCACCTCACCAGAAGGGTCTGGGAGGAATGAGGGGAGTAGAATTTATGACTGTGGCTCCCATGGAGCCGCACACTCCTTTGGGAGAGGAGGCAGCCACGCAGGAGGCAGGCAGCAACGCACAAGGTGGACGGGATCACTATGAACGCCCAAAGCGAGCTGTGCGGAGGGAGGCTACATGGTGCAGAAGTTGAGATGGTCAGGGAAGGGGCAGATTGGCCGAGGACGGAGAGTCTGGGAAGCTGCGGAGAGGAAGATCACCTCTGTGACTCTGTTCCCCCTGCCTTCGGAATGTTCTCTCTGCCTTTGGCTGGCTTCTTTTGGGGGGCATCTCACACCAAATATCTCTCCCTCATGGGCACGCTAGCTGGTGCCCCCACTTCCTCTTACCCCGCCTTCATTTTTTTCATCTCACCCTGAAATGACTTCCCAGGTATTTTCTTGTCATCTGTAGCTTCTTTGTTTATTTGTGGTTGCCTGTGTCCTGCTGCATTAGTTTTCTATTGTTGCTTGACACTCTTGCCACAAACTTGGTGGCTTTGTATAACTCCTATTTATTTCTTCACAGGTAGCTGGGGGCTTCTGCTTCAGGGTCTTACCAAGCTGCAGCTGAGGTGCTGGCTAGGGCTGAGGTCTCATCCAAAGGCTTAGCCCTGGATCTGTGTTCAGGCTCTCAAGGTTGTTGGCAGAATTGAGTCCCTTGCAGACTGTTAGACTGAGGGCTTCAGGGTTCTGCTGGTCATCCTCAGTTCTCTGCTGGTTTTCTGTAGAGGCTGCCCTCAGGTCCTTGTCCTACATGCCTCCCTAATGTGGTCACTTGATTCATCTAGCAAGAGAGAGTCCCCCAGCAAGCTGGGCATCACAGTTGCGTGTAATGTAATCACTGAAGTGACATCTTGTCACCTTCACTCTAGTGGTGAGAAGCAAGTCAATAGGTCCTGCCCACACTCGAGGAGTGGGGATTCCACAAGGGTGGTAATACCAGGAGGTGGGGGGATCATGGAAGCCAACCTAGAATCTGCCTGCCACACTTACCAGGAGAATACAAGCCCCCGCAAAGGACTCATTTGTTGTTGTTCAACACTCTCCCTAGCCACAATCACAGTGCCAGATCCAGAGTGGGTGTTTCATAAAGGTACACTGCAGGGGGAAAGAAAGGATGGAAGGGAGGGGGAGGAAGGGAGGGAGGAAGGAAGGGAGGGAGGGAGGGAGGAAGGAAGGAAGGAAGGAAGGAAGGAAGGATGGATCTTGTTTTCCCCTGCAGTGTCTCCTGGGTTTCCAGTTGAAGCCCTTTTCTCCACACACTGCTAACAGCTTTACTAGAGGATGTTTTTGCTGCTCCCCCTTCACACATGTGCCACAGCAAAAAGACATTTCGCTGGAATGCCACAGAATGAATCAAAAGAAGGGTGTGAATACACATGTGCCAAGATGGGGACAGCAGCCTGCCCTAGAACAAGTTTGTTTCATTTTTTCCAATGTTGTTCTAAATTCCCCTTCCTGTTCCACCCCACCCAAGGTGTCAAACAGATGTGCAAATACCACAAAGCTGCAAGTTACAGTGTTGGTTTATGATTTATGATTGGGATGGGGAAGAATAATGCAGATTACCATGGCGATGCCTGTTTATGGAGGCAACATAGCACATGATGAGGAACATGGCAGAAACCAGACACTGGCAAAAATAGCAAGAAAGACTTCTGCCTGGAGTTTGAAAAAAGGCTCAGCACTCCCAGCAGCCCAGACCTCCCTGGGCAGCAGAGTGGGAAATGTGCCGTCCTGGCCATAGTGGGGAGTAGCGAAGCCACTGGAAGCACTCCTCTGCTTTCTTGAAGACATGGGGATGGGAAATTCCATTCTGTTCTGTTCCATTCTGTTTACTCATTTTTCTTTTAGTCAGCAGTTAAACTGATGCAGTAGAAGATGCTTGGCCTCTGGTTGCAAATGGGCAGCAGGATGTGATTAAAAAACAAACAAACAAAGGAAAAAACATGCCCATTGCATCCAGAGAGCCTAGTTTGCATCCCAGCCTTTATTACTTGTCTGACCTCATGGCAACTCGCTTAATTAGTAAAATCTTCTAGTGCGGTGTAGGTGGGGGAGACCAAGCCTCAGTTTCCTCATGTGAGAAATAGGACAATAATAGTACCTATCACAGAGGATTGCTGGATAGATAAGAGAGAATGAACATAAAGTTTTTAGCGCAGTGCCTGGTATGTGGTTTGGGTCCAACAAATATCAACTCTGATTAAGGCTGATGTTCGGTGTTTTTATCAGTTGAAGGATGACTAATGCCGACCTTTCAGTTGCAGAAAGAAAGAAGAAAAGGACAGAGAGCTCCTGACACAAAAATATTGTGCTTGTCAATGTAGATTGTATAACAAATGGTCACGACACTTCATTGTCTAAAGAGTTACTTCTTGGGCATCTCTGAGTCTAATGTGGGACATTGGGGAGACAGGGGAGGGAAGGGCTCTGTTCCACATAGTCATTCAGGGACTCAGGCTCTTTCTGTCTGCTTCTCTTGGAGTCTTCCCACCCCCAACACACCCTCTCCCTGAATCTACTGACTCCAGCCCCAGGTGAGCAGGAAGTTCTATGGATCAAGGCCGGAAGGCAGTATGTATTGCTTCCGCCCAGGTAATCGTGAGAATCAGTTAATGGCTGCACCTACCTGCAGGGGAAGCCAAGAAGCGCAGCCTATCTGTGTGCGCCAGACAGAGGGACACGGTTCGGTGGGCAGCTTGCCACAGCCCTTCATGGACGGTACCCACTTACTGTGATGACGAGTCTAACACCAGGGCAATGCATGTGGTGTTCTAAGCCCCACTCGGAGGGATGGGTGACCCTAACAATGCCGTCTTACTCCTCGGAGCTTGAGAGAAGGGCCAGTTCTCACCTCATTCCTAGAGTGCCTTTAGCCCCTGCGAGCTGTCCTTGTCCACAGTGACACCATCGAGAGTCTCAAAGGTGGCAGGCAGGCCTCGGAAAGGACAAGTGAGAGTCACATGAATGCAGTTCCATTGTTAATGGTAAATTAAATATCTGGAAGGTGGCTTTCTCCTTCTTTCTCTTCCATCTTTTTTTTTTTTTTTTTTTTTGCAAAATGAATCACTTCAAAACTTAATGGCTTAAGAGTAAGCACTCATTTTAGTATTCTCTGTCACAATCTCTGTGGGCAGGAATTCAAGAGTTGCTTAGCTGGTTGATCTGGCTCGGAGTTTGTCACAAGCTGTAGCCAGATGGGAGCTGGAGCTGGACTCTCAAAGGTGTCTGCACTTACGTGCTTGACCTCTAGGCCGGAAAGATTCAGACAGCCAGGGCTGGAGCAGCTAGGGCTCCTCAGCACCACCCCCGCTCTCTCTGCCCCCTTTCCCTTCTCCTCTCCCTCACCATCCCCACTCCCCACCACCATGGTCTTCTGGTCTTTTCGTGTGGCAGCTCAGGGCTCCGACGCACGTGCTCCCAGAGACAGCCAGGCAGTCACTCACTGTCTCCTCTCATCTCAGAAGTTCTGCATCATTTCCACCCTGATCTTGTTTGTCCAGTCAGTCACAAAGCCTTGCTGAGGTTCACAGGAAAGGGGCACACACTCCGCCTCCTCATGGCAGGTGTGCCAAAGAAACCACTTGCAGGCATGTTTTAAAACCCCTCCACATCCCCACTTCACCTCTGGACACTAATGGCTTCCCCAGTCAGGATCGCCCCGGAAGGACCATGCCTGCAGGTGTTCAGAACTCATCCTAGGCTGAGAGCTCCTGACTCCCTCAGAGGCCAGAGGTGAAGGCTGAGGAATGTAACGGCCCAGCGGAGCCTGGACTGGGATTACGTGGGTTGGGAGGGATGGGCACATGAGGTAATGTAGCCTCTTCTCGGTGTCCATTTAGTTAATTCCCATTTTCAGCCAGGCATGTTTGCAACCAGGCCTCGTATGTCTCACCTTTCCAAAGCCTGCAAGCCAGAGAGCGTTACAGAAAGTGTGCAGGTCAGAGGGGTTAAGTGATTTATGCAAACCCCCAGAGTCAGGTGTGGGGGTGGGCAGAGATTTGAACCCTGACCTGGCTCACCTCAAAGCTCGTCATCCCCCAGCCTTCTCCTTGGGAGCCGGGCAGTCTGGAAGTCTTGGGCTAGGGGAAGATACATGGAAATAGATGTCAGAGAAATGTTTCAAGGGAGAGGCCATAAGAAGGGCCGCTCATGGCACTGCCATTCTGTCAGCCACAAAATGCACTGTTCTTCTCACCAGTAGGAAGATAGCACACCAACCAATGGAGTCTCTTCCAGATCCCAGGATTCATCTCTCAGTGCAGAGTTTGGGGTGAGGCAGTCAGCTGCTCTTGGTGCATTGAAATTTCCGAATGGAGGTGGGGGTATTCAGTTCAACCAATTCTAGTAACAATAGGTGCCCTGATTATTTAACATGTGTCAGATAAGTGCTGTGTGTGCTTCATCTTATTTAACCCCCATGAAAATGGCGGAGAAACTGAGCCTCGGAGGTGGAGTGAATTGCCCTTATACCACTCAGTACGTGGCAAGGCAGGGCTTCAAACTTGGGGCTGCTTGCCTCTGAAGCTCAGCCTGCCGGACGCTGTGCTCCTAGGGCACCCCGCAGTCTCCACCGCAGCCCCGGCCCCAAATCCCCAGCATCTCAGCAGCACACTTCCTGTCCCTTCTCATAATAAATATTAATTGAAGTATATTGGTGCTGCAGTCACAAGCACTAGCTGCTGAGACACCATGCTGCGTCCCAGTAATTAAACCCTTAGTTGCACTGTCATATTCACTGTTGTCAAGGTCCCCAAGCAACCATCCCAATTGTGATGGGAGGCGCGAAGAACACTCAGGTGGTTACGAGCATGCATAGATTCCTGCCTATGTGCTGGCACGGAATCCGTGCGTGAACAGCCCTCCTCCAGCTCACTGGCAATCCCTGCTCTGCCCTCGCCCACACTCAGCTTGGTCCCAGGAGTCTACATGCTGCCTCTCTCCACTGCAGGCTGGTTAACAAACAACTGTGCTATTTTAGACTGAGGAACACTGGTTGTGTGGGGGGAGGGGCGGTGGTTCCCAGCTGAGGTTCCTCAAGGACCCACTTCATTTTTATTTTGGTATTGTTTCCACATCAGGAGAGTCATCCCTCCCCTCACTGGATTGTTCCTCCTACGGAGTGCTAGGATACTAAAGTCATTTCCCTCTTCTTATGCAGCTATAATCACACAGGTCTCGCTGTGGCACGATTGCAGGATGGCCACTTCAGGACCTGACAAGGAAAACCAGAGAAGTACAGTAGCCCCTGCTTATCCATGGGGTTTATGTTCCAAGACCTCCGTGGATACCTGAAACCATGGATAGTACTGAACCCTCTGCATGCTATGTTTTTTCCTATACGCACATGCCTTCTGACTCTTAAAGGAAGTACTTTACAGCTTCTCTCTGGCGTGTCTGAGTTGCCAGCATCATCACTCTTGTGCTTTGGGGCACTGGTAGGGAAAATACGGGTGACTAGAGCTGTGATTCCAGGACAGTCGATCTGAATACCGAGTCAGCTGCTGAATGACTCGTGGGCCAGGAGCATTTCCGGTGTGGAGACCCTGGACAAAGGGACGACTCACACCTCAGGCAGAGCGGAGTGGGCAGGTGTGGGGTTTCATCACGCTACTCAGAATGGTGCACCGTTTAAAACTTACAAATTGTTCATTTCTGGACTATTCCCTTTAATATTTGCACATCGCAGGTAGCCATGGGTAAATGAAACTGCAGAAAGCATGTGGGGTGTAAGAGGGGCTGCTTTAGTGAATGTTTAGATGGGGATGCATCATGGGGAAATGGCCTGTTAGCAGCTCAGTGCCCTGGGGGAAAGCAAAGTCAGTTCGTTTACAGATGCCTCATTGACACGCCAGTTTGGCCAAAGGCCTGAAATTTTCTCATCATTTCAGAGAGAAAGGCAGGGCAGATAGGAATTAATTGTTCACACTCATTATTAAGAATTATAACATTATTTATGGTCTTTTTTTTTTTGGTCTCCAGTCTTCTTAGATAATTTTAGTGAACACAATGTTTAGACAGTTGTTTGCAGGTTCTCTCTTGACCTATGTTTACCCAAATCCTGGTTTCCTACCCCCGTGGTGCTCCTTTCTCCCCAGCATCAATGCCGCCACAAGGTTTTCACTTCTTCCATAACACATTCTTTTCTTTGGGACCAGTTTTAGGACTTCTAGCCTACAAACTGAGGCAGGAGTGATCCACATCACTGTTGTTACCTAATGTATGAAATGAACAAGGTTACCTCTCCCCTGTGCCAGGCAAATATTCTACCTTATCAGGCTCTGGTGTTAAGTGAGATGCGATCTTAGTCCTCGGCAAGTCCTCAAACTAGCTGGAAGATAGACAAGTATCTCACTAGGTATCAAAGCTAGTCAAGATTCTTTTGGTTTCAAGTGTTGGGAAATTCAACTCAATCTGGGTTAAGTCAAAATATAAGGGAAACGGGAATGGGAGTAGGGGGGTGAAAACTGTACTTGAACATTCATTTAAATAAAAAAAAATATAAGGGAAACGGGATAGGGTGGCTTATGCAGTCTCAAAATACAGAGGTGTCTGGCCTCGAGCCTGTGTGCATCCAGATACTCCTAGGACAGCACCAGAAATCAGGCTTTATTCGTCTCCTCCCCCTGGAACGCTCTCTTCATGGTGGCAAGATGGCTGTTGGCAGCGCCGACCAGCTTAGCAGCCCCAACAGAGAGAAACCTATGGGAGTTGAAGTCATCACGCACTCCCGAAACAATAACCATGGGCAGAGGGAGTGAAAATTCGTGTAAGGCTGGCCTGGAGTAGGCGCTCATTCCCGGGGCTGAGATGCAGGGTCCGCCCCCACTTCTATGACATGATCTGTGAGTTGGGGGAGGGGAACGTCCAAAGAAAAATTTGTGACCTGATGAAGGGGCAACAGAAGCCAGGCAGCTACGTACAACAGGGCTCTACTACATACATAATGGATAGCTTATTCCATACAATATCCTTAAGGTTAGTTGGGCATGCTCAGGGGATAGCATTAATCATTGGAATTGCCTACTTCTTGACAAGCAACATCCCTGCAGTCCTAGCCAGTCTGGGTTGAAGAGACCATAAACATAACCTGAAAAAAACCTTAACCCAATTTTGCTCTCCATTTCAGTGACCTGGACAGAAATAATATCACCAGGATTACCAAGACGGACTTTGCTGGACTCAAGAATCTACGTGTCTTGTAAGTAGCACAGGACTATCCAGCACATTTCTATTTGTAGCTCTTCAGCCTTGTGGAAATGTTCCATTGCCCTGACATCACACCCCCAAGCACTGGGCAGCAGGAACTCACCATGCTGCAGCCGAAAGACCTCCATGAGTGGGCCCAGGTTTCCGTGGTGTCTCACTCTCTGTCTCCATGCTGCTGGCTGGGCCAGACCTCCAGGAGAAGTCAGGCCAGTGACAGGGAAAACAGAAGGCAACACACAAATAAATCACCGTGCCCCGCTTCTAGGATGACAGCGATGTCAGGGCGACTAGCCATGCTTCCCTTCCAAAGAGACTATAATTTCTTCTCCAGTATGTGCATTAATGGAGAAATCAGGACAAAAGTTATTTATCTTGTCGCTTAATGGAGAAGAGGGGAGGAGGGAGGGAGAGAGTCAGACAGGGTCAGGGCCTTTGTTGAACACCCACAGCTGTGCAGACAGGTAGCAAAACTTGAGATGGGCATTTGTAGAATGGGGGAGCAAACAATACGAGGTCTCCTTTCCAAGCACCGACCACCCAGCTCTAAATCTAAGCCACCCAGGTACGCGTCCATGGACAAGTCTCAGACATTCAAGGTACGAGAGAAAAGCAAGTAGACCCTCTCTCCTTGTTTACTGAGAAGTGGATTTGGACCCATAAGTGTGGCCCCAGATGTGGAGCACAGTCTGGGCAAATCGGCCATGGCCTTGGTGTTCATTTGTTGTAGAATGTTGCCTGGTGGATCTTTAGTAGAAATACCAGCTAAAGTCTTGGTATCTGAAGCCACCACCTTCTTTTTCTCTATAGCCTTTTATAACACAGTGGATTTTGTTTTAGTGCCAGGAAATGCCAGGTTTGGTCTCGACTCAAAATTAACTGCCCATGTGACTCTAGACAAATCATTACCCTTCTTTGGGCCTCCGTTTTCTTATCCACAAAATAAAGAATGAGTAGTATATTAGTTCTGGGGCTGCTGTAACAAACTGGGTGGCTTAAATAACAGAAATTTGTTGTTTCACGGTCCTTGAGGCCAGGAGTCCGAAACCAAGACGTCAGCTGGGTTGGTTCCTTCTGACAGCAGTGGAGAAAGGTCTGGTCCAGGCCTCTCTCCTCTCTTCTGGCCTCAGGAACTCCTTGACTGTTCGACGGTGGCTTCTTCCTTCATCCCTTTCCATGGTCTCCACTCAGGCGAGTACGTCCAAACTTCCCCTTTTTATGGGGACACTGGACATACTGGATTAGTGCCCATCCTAATAATCTCATTTGACCCCGATTACGGAGTAAAGACCTTATCTCCGAAAGAAGGTTGAATTCTGATACACTGGGGGTGAGGACATTAATCTATGAATTTGGGGTTGATACAGTGCAGCCCATATCAAATAAAGGCCCATATAATTCTCATAATTGCCCATACAATGCTATTTGTTTTCAACACTTTCATGAACAGTCTGTTTATTCTGACCACAACTTGGGGAGTATTACGTGCATAACACTCTCCTCCCGACTGAGAAGGAATCTTGGTAAAGATAATGGTGATGACTGAGATACATGCGGTACGTACGTTCCACAGACCAAACTCTCCATTATGTGGTTATTAACCCCAGTACGCCAGAGGAAACAGAGGCTCAGACGGGTGAAGTGGTCCCAGCTCCACATGGCAGGTAACTGAGGGAGGAGAAATGAGCACTCAGGACGGGTGCTTTCCAACCTCTAGGCAATGCCACTCACGTTATCGGGAGTCTAGAAAACCAAGAAGGGAATAGTGTATCCTATATTGCAAATGCAGCTCTGACACGCAGTGGCTTACCTGAGTTTCCCTGAGCACCAGTGTGGGGATGCTGGGATCTGACACTGGGCCTCCAGCCACCAGGTGCTCTCCCCTCCCCGGTCTCCGATCTCCAGCCTGTAGACTTCCCTCCACCCTCTGCCAAGTCTTTCTTTTGCTCTGCCAGGAGTGTCCACCTCTTGGCATCTCTGGGCCACACTGGAAGAAGAAGAGTTGTCTTGAGCCACACATTAAGTATATCATGACACATAATCACAAAAAAGCTCATCATGTTTTAAGTAAATTTACAATTGTATGTTGGACCACATTCATGGCCATCCTGGGCTGCATGTGGGCCACGGGCCGCGGGTTGAACACCCCTGTGAGTCCAAGCACTCACATGTCTGTCAAGTGACCGGCAGCTCTGACAAGCGTGCGTGTGGCTCAGAACGGAGACTGGAAGGAGAAAGGGAATTCCACGGCTCAGTGTTCGGGTAATTTTTATTGCAGAGATGTAGGCAGTAAACACCTGATTCCAGGTCATTTTGTCAGCTTATAGAACAGACATTTAACTTCTCTCATTATTGTTATTATTGTTTGCCATTCCTAGCCCCCCAGCATCTGTGAAAGATTTCCTTTTATACAAGTCAGAAATTTCACCTAATGCTTCATTTTCTAACAAAGTCAAAAATAACCCTTTGATTTTTCTTACCATTACATCAGAAAGACTAATAAAAATTCCGATTTCCATATCTGCTCTTTGCAAATAGAAACTTTAAAATAATCACAAAAGATTGTGTTAATATCCCCTGGATGGTCTACAACATTCTTTTGACTACGGTTTATTGGTACACTCTTCTCATTTTGATAAGCAAGGCCAAAGCCCTCTCTCTCCCCCCACTTTATAGGCCCCATTAATATAATGTTTCATTATCTTAGCAACTCAAAGACAATCCCTTTCAAGTGACCCTGTGTTACTGGAAAAGAATCTGGTAGGTGGGATAGCTGAAATGCTTTCCAACAAATACCAATAAAATATCCAGACATGGAAACTACACTTTCCCTCAATCTATTCTTTTTAGCAGAGTAACCTAGACAACTATCTTTTCTGAAAAGCTTTCATCACACCTTCACACATTCCCTCTATCTGTTTCTTATTTACAGTTTATAGTGAAGCTGAAAAGACTCAATGGTCTTGGATAATTTGAGTTTGCCCCCCATTTCCTAGCAGAACTGTTAACACGGCGCTAGTGAATGGGCAACAGCAGGTAAAATAGGGATTAGGGAACTTCGGCCTCACCCAAAGGTGGTTTTCCCATGTAAAGTGCATTCAAAGAGAAGCTATAAGGATTACCAATGATTCTTTCTCCCCTGGGATGGAAGGGTCTATTCTGGTACTATCAGTTAGTTCCCTTTCTTAGTAGTCTGTTACAAGAACTGTGCTATGCCAACAATGTGGGAAACAGCTTTATCCCAAATGGGGTTAATAAAAGAGCTAAACTCCACCCATCCTTCATCACATGGGGGCAATTTCCGATTCTGATCCAATGTTAAAACTAAAAAAAGAGCAATGCCCAAAGAGCTGAAAATGAACACAGTCTGTGTCCTAACTCAGAACAGACTCAAGCCATGGACACTCCAGCCTTTCCTGGATCCCCTGACCTCCTGCGTCTGGTCAGTAGAAGGAGAGTGATAGCAAGGGCTTTAGCTCAAGCTCCGGAACTGCATTTCAGCCTAGAAGTGGGGGTGGGTATTTCACAGCTCATTGATTCATTGATTCATAAAATATTGATTATTCCTTGAGCCTTTCAGTGTCAGGTATTAAGCTGAACTCTGATAGCTGTAGGAAGCAGGTTGTTGTTTCCTACAAGAGGAGGCCCTAGATACCCTACCAATCAGGATCCCAGCAGGGAAAAGATGATACTCTCACAGGACAAACAAGGAGAGCTAAATAAAGAGTCATCTGCAAAGGCGTGGGCAAGAAGAAGGGGTATAGTTCCTTGGGGTGAGTGGCAACAGGTGTCTAGTCCTCAAGGAGCAGGGGCAGGAAGTGGTTACCCTAGCAGAGTTAGGGACTGCCTGACAGGGCCTGTGGTCTTAGGTAGACAGACAAAGTCAAACCGAGGTGACTTGACAGGGAGGGAGCTGGGAATAAATCTCCCAACCTCACTCATTGTCCTCCTACCCTCTAATCTCCCACTGGGACTCCAACTAGCTGAACACAACAGGAAGCCAGAGTCAACGAGGCTTCTGATGTGATGGAGCTGGTAAAAGGTAGCCTTCTGAGGCCTTAGCAAAGTGGGAAAGGGGCAGCTATCCATATAGATATATTTGCATTTTCTACTCCCCTTTCTAAAAGAAGCTAGCACTGGTAGATTAATTAGTACAGAACTAAGAGATTCATCATAGGAGGTTGGAGTTGGACTCCTTCAGAACCCAGAGGGGATGTGACACTCAGCCACCCTACTGTTGTTCGTTGTTATAATTGGGAAGTCATGACAACAAGCTCTGTGATGGATTGATTGATAGTAAAAACCCAGCTGAACAAATCACCCATCACTAATATTGAACTGCATCCCTGTTTAGCAAGATGTGCTAGTGTGAGTCTATTAGCATTCCAAGGCCCTCGTTGCCATATGGTGGAATGGAAAAGGAAGAGACAGGAAGGAAAATAACATTTATTAAATTTATAATTATACTCCAGATCCTGGGCTAGATAATTTACATGCTTTACTCCATTTTGAGTTTCACTTAAGATATTTTTTTTTAATTTTTTTCTTCTGTTTTACAAGTGAAGAGAAGGAGGCCTAGAGAGGTTGACCAGATAGCCCAATATCACACCATCAGCTGGTAAGAAGGCAAAAGGGATTCCAAATAGAATTTGGCAAGCACACCACAGTGGGACTTAGAGAGCCCACCCACGCTAGCTGAGTGACCTGATGGAAGTCATTTCTCCTTGGGCAAGTCTCTTATTCTTTCTGTTTCCTGGTGTCTATCTGTCTGTATAAAATGAGGAGCCTGGAAGAAGCCAGCCAAACAGGCCAGGAGTAACACAAGCATGTGACTCAGAATGGACAAGGACTTGGCAAATGGGGAGCTCGTGTGCCTTGCCTGATCCATACTCAGTTCTGGCCAATTGTTGGTATTTGGAAATGGGACAGCTGAGTTTTTAGAAGGAATTTGGTGTATGTGTATGTGTATGTGTATGTGTGTGTAACATCCTGATTTTTAATTGTTTGCAACAAATTCACAAAAATATAAAATATCACTGAGGCCAAAATACCCCCTTCACTCTAATAGTCTAAGCGAGACATTTCATGTGACCTAGACTAGCCTTTTCCTCCATGTAAAGTGAAGGATGCGCTGTGGCCCTGAGTCACCTTTAGTTTTTCATCCCTTAGTCAGCTGTTAGTAAGTGGCTGCTGTCTAAGCAACTGGGTAAGGGCTGGGAGTACGACAATGAACAGAAGTTCTCACCTTCTCGGTCCTTATTCATAGTAAGAAAGATGGACTTGAACATAAACACAAAGGCCCAAGTGTTGAGCCTAAGAAGCACATGGGATTATGGACCGTCCGAGGTGTCGGACATGGAGGGCTGTCACGGGAGGGATCTTTCTGGATGGAGAACTAAGCCCCCTCAAGCCTGCTCTGCCTTCCTGCTGCCTCCCCTCCAGGCGCTCAAGGTGCCTCTCTGCTGGCGAATCCGGAGGAACCCAGGCCCTTCCTAAACTCCACCCTCCAGACAAGCACACTTCAATCAGAACTGCACCTCTGCTAAGTCCCGTGCCGCCACCAGGGTCAGCCCTGGATGGAAACTATGCAGTTTCATTGCTTCCCTTCCCGACCATCCAGCTAATCCATTTTAAGCTGCCATTTAAAAAAAAAATTAGGGAAACAAACGTTTCATTGTATGCCCAATTCCTAGGAAATGCCACATGCACGAACTGAACTCTCTTATGCAGAATGTTGAGGTTTTTAATCAACTGCGTTGAAGACTGTAGATCAGCAGAGCCTGTGGCTGGGGAGCCCTAGCTTTTGTGACCATCACCTGAGTGTGGGGAGCAGGCGGTCCCTGGGAACGGGATTCCTGGCACCGGGCTGCTTTTCCTTCGTCACAGGCGGCCGTCCAGCAATAGCTTCACCTTTCCACTCGATGACCCGGAGACAGAGCTGAGCAGGCCCTTCCCAGTGAAGCCTTTCTGAAGCTTTGAGGGAGGGGCTTGGAGGGAAGAGGTGCTGACTCCGTGTGTAGTTCCCTGTAAGAAGCAGCTTCTACCTCTTCCATCTCTGGGGGTGCAACTCCCTGCAGTGCTCGGGGGGCATTTGCTGAGAACATTCCTAAAATAGAGGCACAGGAACCAATCTGTCAGGTAGAAGTGTGCGGGCGGCGAAACCCTGGTTACCGTGATACCAAGCTGGGATGGGAGTTATCTTGCCCCACCATTCTCATCCCAGCTGGGGGAGCCCCAAGGGTTGTGGGAGGGGCTGAATGGCCATGCCTGCTTCTAGTGAAGCCCAGCATGGGGACCCCTGAGTCCCTCTTGTCCCTGACCCGTGCTGCTTCTGTGGTTCTAGGCATCTGGAAGACAACCAGGTCAGCATCATTGAGAGAGGTGCCTTCCAGGATCTGAAGCAGCTGGAGCGATTGTAAGTACAGCACAACCTCCTTTCTTGAAAAGTCTTTTCTTCTTCCTCCTCCTCCTCCTCCTCTTCTTCTTCTTCTCCTTCTCCTTCTCCTCCTTCTCCTCCTCCTCCTTCTTCTTCTTCTAATTCCTTTTTTTGTTGTAATTTGACTTCATTGCAACCTTGCTTTAAAAAAAAAGTCTGCAATGTTTAATAAAACGTTTGCTATTTTATTTAGAGCACATTAGATGCATGTTACAGAGACACTGAGATTCACATAAACACTTTTCCTTTAAAAGATGCTAGAGTTGGTATCTGGGGTTTGTTTTTCTTCTTTTCAGCCTTAAGCTCTCTCTTGGTGTTTGTATGTGGGGTTGGTCCTGGCCCGGGCCTCCGCCTTCACTTTCGGGGATGAAGGAAGCCCATAGTTAGCTCCCTGTCATGGAAACCAGCTTCAGATACACCCTGCTTCTCTGCGTGGGGAGTGTGCTCCTGCACCAGGCCCCCTCCTCTCTCCCCTGTGCCTCTCTGCCCCGTTCTCATGAGAGAGGAAGGGCAGCGAGTAGGCAAAGCCCTTGGAGTGCCTGTGCCTCTGAGTGCACATCAGCCTGTGTCAGGAAGCCCACACATTTCCATGAGAGAATATGCTGACAGTGGTTTAAAAATAGGCCGCTGTTCTGACTCTATCAGAGGAAGAGAAGAAAAGGGGCAAGATGGGAGATGGATGGAACCTCCATTTGTTTTGTTGATTAATGCTTTTGCAGAAAAGCTTTGGGTCACTTTGATGAGGGGAGCTGCTCAGATGGTTAAGTGGGCAGCTTCACCTTTCTTCAGTTAATCACATCTGGCAGCTCATAACATCTGGATATTTGCTTTCTGCCCTCTGAGCGGGGATTGTCCCCGAGAGCACTTAGTCATGCTGGTGGGCGTCTCTCTCTCATGCTTCCCTCTGCGTCCCGGGTGACCTGACATTTCAGTCTCCCTCTCCTGCATTCGAGTCCAAGGGCCTGCAACAGCTCACTGCTCTGCCAGCTTACCTGGAAGGATGTTCCACATGGGCCGATCTCTGTCATTGACAGGGACGAGCTTGGGTAAGGTGGAGGGCTGCCACCGACTTGTCAGCTCTGTGGTTGCTCATCAGCATGGGAATGGGAAGGGATGTTCCCCAGCAAAATCTTTTACTCTCCCTCTGCTGTGTGGATGGTCTCAGTCATTGCTCTTCTGCAGGGTCAAAGGTCAGCATATGTTCTGCTGCTGTTGGTTTGAAAATATGACATTTATTTCTTGTAAGGGAAAACAGTTGTAAAAATAATGAATGTGTTGCCTCTGTTGACGCTTTTGTTTTTAAGTTTTCTTAAAATTTAAATTCTTCTCCTTATTTAAATGTAGGGGAAAAACACAAGTATTTTTTGGACTTGGTTTCTTTCTACGAAATATTCGACATTTCTGTGGAGGGATAAATAATACAGTCCTTAGTGAAAAGGCCACCTTTTGCTTAGCGCTCTGATTAGAAGGGTAAATATATTTCCAATTCATTAATTTCATGGTTGTTGGAAGGGAACTAATTGAGTACCTTGGATATGCTAGGAACTGTGCCAGTGTTTTATATGCTGTTATTTTATCCCCACAAAATTCCTGTGAGGTGTTATTACCCTCATTTTGCAGATGAAGAAACAGAGGCCCAGGGAGATGGAGCCAAAAAGTTGTCAGGGGGGAGCCAAGATTCGGAGCCACATCTGTCCACCATCAAAGCCCACGTCCTTTCATCCTTCTGCGCTGCGGACGTTAGAGGAAGTGTGGTCTTTAGCAATGGCCCCGCAAATAGCCTCCCCACCCACTGAACTCCAGGGAGTATCAGTGAAATGTCCTGGCAGAGGCACTGTGCTTGGCTTGGTGATCATGGCTGAAATTCTGTGTGTATCCGGGGGACTGACGAGGTTGCACTTGCAGGGAGAACCTGTCTTTCTCTCCTTTGCCTTATTAGGAGGGTAAGGCTAGCTCTGGTACTAGATAAACCCTCAAATCTCATGACTTAACCCTGTGGAAGTTTGCTTTTTATTCATATCAAACCCAGTAAGGGAATTCCAGGCTGCCGGGTCTCTGTTCTCCAAGGGGATTCTCAGAAACATGGGTTCCTGCCCCTCCTCAGCTCTGCCATCTCCAAATCTTGCCTTTTAAAATACCAATGTTTGTCTGCATCAAGCCAGTGGAAGGGAAAATAGCATGAAGGATTGCACATGGGAGGTTTTCATGGGCGAGACCCAGAAGGAGAACATGTCGCTCCCACTCTTACACACCTTGGGCTAGAGCTCAGTGGAGGCTGGGAAAGTGGTTGAGTGCTATGCTCAGAGACTAGAGGAAACAGGCTAGTGAACAGTTAACCAGCCACTGACTTACACTGCAAGCGAACTGAGAAAGCCCTTGCTTAGGAAGAACAGAAGTGTAGGCAGCTGACTGGTATGCACGGCTGGGTAGGCACCTCATTTAAGTCCTTCCAGTGTCAACAAGAGGGAGTGTGTGTGTGTTTGACATTATCCTGACTGGTGTTAATCTGGGATTAGTTATTCAGTCTGTCCCCCAAAAAGGGCTGGGAGCTATAGAATGGGAAAGTACAATGTATTGGGTTGGCCAAAAGTTTGTTTGGTTTTGTCTGTAAGATGGCTCTAGTAGCCCTTAGTTGTCCTTAACTTCATCTGAAACAACTTTGTGAGATTATATTGTGACAGCTGTCATATCAGCATACATTTAAAAAAACTTATCAAAATTATTGAATTTTTGCATTGCCATTTCAATATTGAAGATGGAAGAAAATACACAACATTTTTGGCATATTATGCTTTATTTTTTAAAAAAAGGTAAAAACACAACTGAAATGCAAAAAAAAGATTTGGGCAGTGTATGGAGAAGAGACTGTGGCTGATCAAATCTGTCAAAGGTGGTCTGCAAAGTTGCATGCTGGAGCTTTCTCACTGGAGAAATTGAAGTTGATAGCGATCAAAATGAGACATTAATTGAGAACAATCGATGTTCTACCATGCAGGAGATAGCTGAGATACTCCAAATATCCAAATCAATAGTTATTGGTGAAGATGAAAAATGTCTTTTTTACAGAAAGAACTAACCATCCTGTAGGCCAACCCAGTATTTACTGTTAACAACAGAAGGAGCAGATGGCTGGTGGGGCCCTGTCTAGCTCTCAGTCCTGACACTGGTGTCAGATCTGTGTCTGTATATTTGGTAGTAGATTCATCTTTACTGGTCATATTCTGAAATACAGGCTGGAAATTATACAAGTTTTGATCGTTTGTTTCTTGTTTGTTCATATTCATTCACAATGGTCATTATTGGTTTGATCTCTTAGGCTTTAATGGTAAAGGAAGACCATTCTGTCCTGTAGGTCTCCACTCAGAAGTCTCTATCCTTCCATGAAAGAATCCCTGCTCCTGACTTAGTTAGGGGCCCTTCCTCTCATAGCACATGATCGTCCCCATCACAGCACTTACCACGCCATGGTTTAATTCTCCATCTGCCTGGTTGTCTTTCCCCAGAACTCTGAGCATGTTGAGGTCAGCAGTCACATTCCATTTAGCTCTTAATCTCAAAGCCTAGCATGAGGTGTCATGGTACATCCTTATGGAATATTTGTCCAATACTTTTCTAATACCAGTTTTTGTTTTATACCAGTGGTTCTGAATTGGTACCAGTTTTTCCCTCTAGAGGACACTTGACATTGTCTGGAGACATTTTTGGTTGTTACAACTGGAAGAGGCTACTGGCATGTAATGGGTAGAGGTCAAGAATGTGGCTAAACATCCTACAATGCACAGGACAGTGCTCACAGGAGTGGATCATCCAGTCCAAAGTGGTACCGGTGCGAAGGTTGAGGAGCTCTACTATTTACCTGCTACGTGTCAGACAGCCTCTTAGGCACTCAGTGTTTGTCCTCTGGTTTAATCAATCCAGCAATATTACGAGCCGAGAATTACCATATCCCTGATGTGACTGACTATAAAGTCAAAGCACTGCTTATGAAGTATTGCTGCTGAGTACATTCACCCTAAATTGAATGTTGCTAGATCTCAGGTTTGGATTCCCAGAAGTGGGCAGGACAGAGGGACAAGTTCAATGAGATTGAAAGGAAACACATCCTGCAGGCGGGACATTTAAAAGATCACTGCCTTGACCCTTCAAAAAGAATGTCGAGAAAGGCACCACCCATGAAGGTTGGCACGGCTCTGTTGATGATAGATAAAATTGTCTTTAAAACAAGAAATGTTATTGGAGATAAAGAGGAATATTTCATGATGATAAGGGGGTAAAGACACACATAAAGCAAATTTTGACAAAAGCAACCAGCTGTAGAATAAACATTCTTTTCAAATGCATATAAAACTTTTATCAAATGCTGGTTTGGAACACAGGTCTCAATAAATATCAGGGGGTTGAAATAATGGATTATTGTTAAGCCACTGAGAAAATTATAAATAGAATATTTCAAAATATTTGGAAATTGAGTGATATACTTCTAAATAACCTCTGAGTCACAAAATATATCACAGTAGAAATTTGAAGATACATTTTTCTGAATGTTAACAAACATACAATATATCACCATGTGTGGATTACAGTCAAAGCCACATTCAGAGGAAAATATGTAGCCTTTTAGCTCTATTATCCAATTTATGTTATATATTATGTACAGTATAAATTAAAAAGAAGTAAGGCTGACATCTTGATGAAAGTATGTATCTCAAGCTAGAGAAAGAACAAAGTAGAAAAAGGAAATTAGTAAGCAGAAATATATGAAATATAAATATATATTTATATTAGAAAAACTCTAAAAAGTCAAACTTTCATTTTTGAAATAATGAAAACTGACAAGACTGATCAGAAACCAAAAAGAAAGAAGACTAAATTACTAATATGAGGGATAAAAGGTGGACACAACTCTGGACCTTATAAACATCAAAATGACAATTAGATCAAATTTTGGACAACTTTGTTTTAATGATGTTAAAGATTAAGTGAAATTGAAAATTGAAACAAGAAAGGATAGAAAGTCTATATAGTTTTATATCTAGTAAAGAAATTATATCTTTAATTAAAATATTCTGCCAAGAATATCTAGGCTCAGGTGCCTTCACCAATAAATTCTACTTAAATTTTAAGAAGTAAATATCGAGTAAACATAAACTCCATAAAAAGAATGGATATTTGTTATGTCAATGGCATAACTCTTATAACAAAACTCAACAAGGATGCTTCAAGAAAAAATATAAACCAACCTATTTCATAAATATTTTTATAGATTTCCTAACAAAATATTAACAAAACGAGTTTGGTGATACATTAAAATGATGCATTACAACCAACTTAGCTTATTTGAGGAAGACAAACTTGGTTTAATATTTGAAATTCCTCCTTCCCAAATAAAAATACACCTAGCCACTAGGATAGCAGAACCAAAGACACAGACAGCATCTGCACTAAAACTAGTTGACAGTAAAATCTCCCAGTAAATCCCCACCCCTACCAGAAGCAGGTGGGGGAGCACAATGTGAGATTACAAGACCTTTGTGGGATCTCATCTGTGTGGGGAAAAGCAGAGGAAGGGCAACTGAAACTCATGACTCCAAGAACAGGAGATCACTTAGATTACCAATACGGACTCCCTGGAAAACACAGTGATCGGTCTGAGAAAAGCCTCCCGATTGGAAGGGAGATGATTGGATCCAGTTCATGTGAGTACAAAGGCCTGGTGACGTGATGAGGACTGTCAGTGCTTGGAGTACTCTGGGCCCTATAAACACTTCAAACTAACAAATACAAGGCTCTTTTTCAAAGAAAGGCCTAGCATGGTTAAGAAACTTCTGGGAGTAGTTGATCAGAACAGAAAAATGATAGAAATAAAAAGAAAACTTCTCGATGAAAGTGTTAGAAATCACCAGCAGGGTCATAAATTAGAAAATACAAGGCTGTGTTTTTCATTAGCTCATAAGGAAAACCAAGACTGAGCTCTTGGCTCTTGAAGGTAAAAACCTATCATTTTCTACCCCTCCCTCATAAAACAAGAAGGAATTTCTTTTATTTAGGAAATAAACAACCAAAAGGATTATGATGGATACTCATACAAAGTTTTTGTAAGAAAAATAAAAAAGAATAAGAAACATAATAATCTCCACAGAACAATGAAAACATGCAAGAAAGAGGCACTACGAAACAGATGAAACCTATAATAGAAGAGTACGAAACTAACTACACAAATTTAAGATCACATAAACTATAAAAGAGCAACATAAAGTATGAATTTGAAAGACTCAGAAATTAAATGATTAGAAAAATGTAGGATTTGAAAGGATGGGTGAAGAACTCAAGAAACAATTTAGAAATAAAAGAAATCATGCCAAAATAAATACTGTGGATACAACACCCAAGAAGTACAAACTTCGAAGAATTATACTATCAAATTCCAGACCTACTATCAACCTACAGTGACCAAGACAGCATGGTGCTGGTGAGATGATGCATAAAAGAATGGAACACAATAGAGAACCCCAAACAGACCCATTTAAATGTAGTCAACTGATTTTTAACAGAGGTGCAGAGATAATGCGAAGACAATTCAAAGGAGAAAGAACAGTCTTTTCATAAATGATGCTGGGACAATTTTATGTTTGTGTGTAAAAAAATTTTGAAATTTTATTTCTGGTACAAAATTAAATTCAAAATGGATCGTAGTCTTAAATGTAAAATTATATAACTTCTAGAAGAAGGTATAAGAGAAAAATCTACATGACCTTCAATTTGGGGGTGAGTTTTTTGCTATAATACTAAAAACATGAGCCATAAAAAAAATAATAAACTCAACTTCATTAAAATTTAAAACTTCTGCTTTGCAAAAGGCACTTTGAGGAGAATGAAAAGACGAGCTACGCACTGGAGAAAATTTTCGCAAAACAAATCTGGTAAAGGACATGTGTACAAAGAACTTACAAAATTTAACAGTAAGAAATCAAACCACCCTAGCCTCCAAAAGGAAAAAAAAACGGGCCAAAGATTTAAACAAGCACTGCACCAAAGAAGATATAAATGGCAAATAAGTATATAAAAAAATTCTCAGTGTCATTTTCCATTTGAGTTATGCAAATTAAACAACAATGAGATACCACTGCACACGTATTAGAATGACTAAAATGCTAAAAGCTGACATTACCAATTGCCCATGAGGAAGCAGAGTAACTCTCATTTATTACTGTTTAATCATGTGAAATAGTACAGCCACTTTGGAAGACAGTTCAGCAGTTCCTTACAAAGCTAAACAGAGTTGCATATAATCCAGATCGGTGGTTGCTCGGAGTTGGGGAAGAAGAGGGGGTGGCATGTTGAATGGGTGAAGCATGGGAGAGGATGGGCTTCGAATGGTGAAACTAGGCTGTGGAAACCTGAAATGGCAGGTGTATGACATATGCATTTATTAAAACCCACAGAATTTTACAATGCAAAGAGCGAACCTTAATGCGTGCAAATTTTTAAACTCTTGGAAATTGGAGGATCCCAAGATGGAATGCAGACGGTGATGGTGGTATGAGTCAGCCTCCTGGGAGGGGATGAGGGAAAAGCTAGGTGTGGGACGAGTCCAGTCTGTGAGACTCAGAGCAGGAGGAACAGCACGTAAGTGCCGTGCTCCCATGAGAAGAATTCTGTGGGATGAGTCGTTTCCCACAGGGGCACAGGTTGACAACTGCACGTGGATATCGCAGCTGAACCACACGGGTGGTGGATGGCGGGGACAGGTTTCTCCCCGTGAAGTGGTGGTTACAGACAGCAGTGGAGAGTGCTCTGATGTCCATGTGGGGATGGATTAGAGTCGGGCACATCAATATAAACAAACATTTAGCCTACTATATGATGCTTTCACTTCATGTAGATGGATTTATACACATAGACATTCATTGATATGTGAATATACATAGGTTTGTACACAAGCAAATACTGTCTTGCTCTGTCAGCAGCAGGGCCCGCAGGAAATAATGCTCTGCGGCAGTGAGTGTCCTAGTGCCCAGACTGTGTTTCCCACGCTA
>PVIA01009750.1:35549-58106 GCA_004024845.1 Tonatia bakeri | reverse complement strand
TAAAAAACATTCTACAAGGGCTTCAGTATTTATTTTAAAGAGAGTTTTAATGATTACTTTGACTTCTAACATCACAGAAGAAAAAACAAACAATTAATACACTTTTTTTCAATAATGCTTTCTAATCATATGAGGTTTTTATAAGCAAACAGTAATAAATCAGAAGATGAAATTTCTTACAATTATATTCTTCACTTAAGATAATATAAAAAGTTCTATACAATTACCCTGCTAATTTATACCTGGGTTTCCATCATTGGCTTCTGGAAAGGAAATGTGTCATGGTTGACACACCACAAAATATCATTGTCTTCATTTTCTGAGGCTGTCATCAGTAGAACACCTAGAAATTTAATACACAAAATATTAGGATGCCAAATTATATGCATCTCAAATATTCTTAACAATATTAACTATTAACATTAACATACATATAGCATTAATTGTTATAGGTAAGCAACACAAAGTAAAAACTAAAAACAGAATACCTTAAAGTTTAATACACAAAATCTTATGATGCCAAATTATATGCATTCCCAATAATCTTAACAGTAGTTAGTAACACTGATACACACAGCATTAATCATTATAGGTAAATGAGTTATAAAAATAAAACTAAATCTTCTAAGAGGACATAAAATTTTTGGTAGGGTAGGATCATTAAATGTTCCAGACCTTATACTGTATTCTTTCAATAAACACTTATCTTTTTTCACATTTTAACCTTTCTCTCTCTCTTTCTCCCTCTCTCTCTCTCTCTTTCTTTCTTTCTTTCTAAGATTTTATTTATTTTTAGAGAGAGAGAAAGAGAGGGAGAGAAACATCAGTGTGTGGTTGCCTCTCGTGCACCCCCTACTGGGGACCGGGCCTACAATGCAGGCATGTGTCCTGACTGGGAATCGAACCAATGACTCTTTGCTTCGCAGTTTGGGGCTCAATCCACTGAGCCACACCAGCCAGGGCCACATTTTAACAATTGTAAAGTTAGAATATATTTTACCATCAATGGATTTATCAGCTTAATTATTAACTTAACTTTAAAACACATGTTTAATATACAAAAATGCTGTGACTTATAATCAATATCTAATATTCAATAAGTAGAGTTCACATATTGGTTAATTCAAATACATCATAAATAATAACGAAGTTCGCAATGGAACGGCAGAGAGAAATACACTATAAAAGCATCATCTCAGCAACACTAGCTGATATCACAGTTTGATTTTGAAATATATTCTCCTGTGCTCAATTCCAGCTCCTCCCACTAACTTGTACTCTTTATACTGATTTTAGTGATACCCGTCTGAAGACCACTGGATGGCTGTAGGTGATGGGACCATAATTAATTAGTAAAATGTAAACCAGCTTGTGAAAAACTGAGAGTAATAAATATCAAGGTGGGAGAAAAAGGTTTCTTAAAATTTAGCATATAAAAGTTTGAAAAACTTTAATTTGACTGTATCATGCACATAACTAAAACCACAGTAATTTTTCTGTAATACACTTCTAGCCTTTTTTTTTTTTTAAGATTTTACTTATTTATTTTTAGAGAGGGAAGGGAGGGATGGAGAGAGAGAGAGAAACATCAATGTGCGGTTGCTGGGGGCCACAGCCTGCAACCTAGGCATGTGCCCTGACTGGGAATCGAACCTGCGATGCCTGGTTCGCAGCCTGCGCTCAATCCACTGAGCTATGCCAGCCAGGGTCACTTCTAGCTTTAAAACTTAGTGTATTACCCTGGATGGTGTATCTCAGTGGATTGAGCCCCGAACTGCGAAGCAAAGGGTCGCCTGTTCGATTTCCAGTCAGGGCACATGCCTGGTCCCCAGTAGGGAGGGCGCATGAGAAAAAAAATCACACATTAATGTTTCTCTCCCTCTCTTTCTCCCTCCCTTCCCCTCTGTCTAAAAATAAATAAAATCTTTAACAAAATAAAAATCTATTTATGATAGCATCAAAAAGAATACTTAACATCAAAAATAATACATTTAAGAAGTGCAAGATTTTGCCCTGACTGATGTGGCTCAGTGGATTGAGTGCTGGCCTGAGAACCAAAGGGTTGCTGGTTCAATTCCCAGTCAGGGCACATGCCTGGGTTGCAGGCCAGGTCCCTGGTGGGAGGTGCACCAGGGGCAACCACACACCAGTGCTTCTCTCCCTCCCTTCCCCTCTCTAAAAGTAAACTTTATTAAAAAAAAAAAAAAAGAAGTGCAAGATTTATACACAGTACACAGTACACAAATCCTAAGAAATTAAAGGTGTCATAAAAAGATATGTCATGTTCATGGATTTGAAAACTTAACATTTAAAATGGCAATATCCCCCAGGGTAATGTACATTTTCAACTATCAAAATCCCACCTGACGTTTTTGAAAAAACTGACAAACAATTAATATTTCTGGCATTATGGAACAATTCCATGTACCCAAGAGGGCGCGAAGATTACTAACTCCGAAGTCTGTCTGCTAGCCGAAAGAAAGAGCTGACAGCCTTCATCTCCCAGTTCCCCGACACCTATTTCCACAATACCATCAGGTAAGACAGACATAATCAATTAAAGCTGACGTAACTTTAAAACATAAAGCCAGTTTAAACATAAAAAAAAGGAAAGAACAAAAAGAGATAACACTGACAAACGGATCCTAAAATCCGTATGAAAATGTAAGAGTTGGAACAGTCAAAACAATCCTGACCAAAAAAAAGAAAAAAAAATCAGTTAAAATTTAAAAACTTACGTCCAAGACAGAGAAATTCATACTGAGTTACTGGCATAAGGACAGACATAGGCCAAGGAATAAAACTGAGAATCCAGAACCCATACGCTTCTGGGCAATTCGCCTGAGACAATGGTGCCAAGACCATTAGGGGGAAAGAAGAGTCTCCTCAGCAAACGGTGCTGGGAGCTGGATGCACACACGCGAAAAACGACGTCAGACCCCCACCTCACACGGCACAGAAAACTTAACTCAAATGGATAAGGACCTAAATCTAAGACTGAAAACTGCAACACTCCTGACGAAAACATCTTTGTGACCTTGGGTTAGAAAACGCTTCTTAAAAGTAAACCCAAAGTACAGAAACAAAAGAAAAAATAGATAAATTGGACATCTTGTAAATGAAAAACTTTTGTGACTCTAAGGACATCCATTAGAAACTGAAAATATAACCCACAGAAGGACAGAAAATACTTGAAAAACATATACCCGATAAGGGTCTCAAGTCTAGAACATACAAAGAACCCTTACATATCAATAATCAAAAACAACCTGATTTTAAAAAGGGCAAACGCTCTGAATAGTTATTTCTCCAAAGATGTACAAATGGCTAATAAGCACAAAAAAAGATGCTCAACAGCACTGCCCGACAGGTGAGCGCGAATCGAAACCGCGGTGTGACGGCACTTCACAGCCACAAGGGCAGACATGACACGAAGACAGGAAAACGGGGAGGACGAGAACGTTAACAACCGTGGAACCTCGCTCACTAGTGGTAAGAGTGTGAAGTGGTAAGGCTAAATCTTACACTATGTGAACTGTATCTCAATAAAGATATTCTTTTAAAATGCTGCGGGAAGTACATGCTATTATGCATTTGAAAAAATTCTACTTGTAAAGGAAAGTTTCATTTGGGTGTTAAAAATGTTGTTAGAAACATTAGAATAAGCATAGAAAAGGAATCATAACTAACATTTCACAAGTGTTTTCTCATCGTGGGAAAAAGCATAAAGATTTTTCAAGTTTTGATGTTTAACTAGAATTTAATTTTTTTATCATCAAGGTTTCAAACTGTTGCACAAAAAGCTCTCCACATCCATTAAGACAATGGCACAAATGGCCTGGTATCGAAAGTCCTTTGCGTTTTCCTAACCATTCTGAAGGAACAGAGTTCAGATTCTACCGCAGTGGATATTAACGTCGATTGTGACCAGTGAGTTTATACGTATAAGGCTAATAGCTTTTTAAAATTAAAATACTTTAAAGGCACTTATCTACTTAAAAATACTACAGTTTTTTATATACTTAGCAATTAAAAATGCTTAAAATATTACGTTAATATGAAAAAGTTCCCGGATAAGACAAAAAAACATTCTATATTCTATTGGAAAATCACTTTATTTTCAAATGCCTCGCATGCATTCTCATTTTAGTCACTTTAAGAATCCACATTCAGTATGAGAGCATTTCAGAACTCACCTTTACTGTAGAGAGCTTTATGTACCTTCGAAGGCTTTTCCGCCGTGGAAGATGCCGAGAATCCAGGCGGTAAGCGGACGTGAACCAGCGTCAGTGTGTTAGGTCGTGCTAACGGCTGTCTGAACGGACAGGTGCTGAAGTACAGCCTTATCCCTGACGGTGGGGTAAAATTATGAGTCAGTAACAGAAGACAAAAGACCTGAGCACACATGCTGTAACTGAGGCAATTCCAAAGAGAAACACAGAACCATACAGCCCTTTCTAGGAAGAGCCACATGAGCCTCTGTTCCCATTCAGGCTGTGGCAGTGAATGGTGGCCACTAGCTTTAGGGCCCAGCTTGGCATCTATAAAATGAGCAGAGAGAACCGAGGAATCTCCCAATTTTCAAAATCCTTAATTTTATAAGTTATTAACATGGCTTTCTAATTGGTGCAGAAGTAAAAATTTCTCTCATAGTTCTAATCACAAATGTCCAAATCTGAGGAGCATGAGAAGTTACAAAAGCAGGAGCAAACATAAATGAAACAACCTACCAGCATGCGTGACAGCCAGCAACTGACAGTCCAGCGACTCAGAGTTTTCGATCACTGCTATTTGGACAATTGGTTTAAAAACAGAGCGATCTATGGTCCTAAAAAGGAAGGGAAAGAAAACCTAGTCTATTTTTTAAATGTGCCCACTGAGTAATAAGGAACATTTTCCACCAACAATTTTACATGTTGACATCTGTTAAACTAGTTTACAACTAACTTCTCAGGAAAATAACAGGAGCAGTTAAGAACTGGCAAAACCCATGAATATTATGTGCTGTTTACATTACATAATATTGTTAAGAGTAACCGTTTTCAAAGATCACAAAAGAAGGCTAAATCCATTGGGTAAATGACTAGTGGGGAACAAGATGTTCTCAGAGCATCAAGTTCTCATTGTAAAAGTTACCACTCATTAAAAAGGAAAAAAAAATAAACCTTTATAATGGGGAGATCTAGCAAACACCACCTTGACCAACTATTCAATAGAGGTAACCTGGTATTAAGTGCCTCGTGATGTAATGCTATAGGTAATTCACATTAGCTACATAATATTAGCTAAATAAGTATTATCTTGAATCTAGTAAGGAAAAAAAGACAAATTCAGAAAATTCCTGCCCCATCCTCCCCAATGTCAATATTTTGAAAGAAAGGTAGTGGAAGTTCTGTTCTATATTGAAAAGACTAATGACTAATGCAACTCATGAGCTCTGATGAATCTGGAGAAAAACAAAGGAAAAAAAAAAAGCTATAAAAAATTTTGGGGTCATGGCCAGGTGGTTCAGTTGATCGGAGCATCATCCCGTACACCCAAAAGGGTTGTGGGTAGGATCCCCCGTCAGGGCGCGTATGGGAGGCAACTGATAAATGTTTCTCTCTCTCTCTCTTTTCTCTAAAATCAATAAACATATCCTTGGTGAGGATTTTTTAAAAAAAGAATTTTTGGGACTATTAAGTAATTTCAGTATGAACTATATGAGATAATGTTACAAAAATTATTCATTTTTTAAAGATTTCATTTATTTATTTTTAGAAAGGGAAGAGAGGGAGAAAGAGAGAGTAACATCAATGTGTGGTTGCTGGGGGCCGTGGCCTGCAACCCAGGCATGTGCCCTGACTGGAAATTGAACCTGTGATGCTTTGGTTCACAGCCTGTGCTCAATCCACTGAGCTATGCCAGCCAGGGCAAAATTATTCATTTTTTAAGTGTGGAATTGTTTATTTTGCTTTTTGTAAGAAACTTAGGAGAAGGATTCAAAGATAAGGTCATGATTTCCACAACTTACTTTCCAAACGGCTCATGAGAGAGAGTTTGCAAACAAGGGAAAGTGTTAACTGGTGAGTTTATACAAAGGGTGCATCTGCTTTTTACCATGCTGCCCTTTCAACTCTTCCGTGGATTTGAAAAGTTTCCCAGAAAACGCTGGGGAAGAAAAAGGAAACCCTTTGTTTTAGATTATCTGCCTTGAGATTTTTTTTTTTTGTCACTGAAGGGCAAAGAAAATGTTGATTTTTCACTAGGTTATCTGCATGTGGCAATAACCGAAGACAGATAACAGACGCTGAAAATTTGAGGCCTTTGCTACATGCAGAGCCTTTTGTAGCTGAACTAAATCAGTTGTGATATAAGTGAATTACAGTGTATTATGTCAGAAGACTGAGCATCTAAATTGGTTTCCAGCATTTATTTAGGAGCCAGACTTCAGACAAATCACAACACCCTTCAGTTTGTTTCCTCAGGAATACAAGGCGGGAAACATCTGAGATCTTGCTCCTGCGCTTGTCAGTTTGGCTCAAACAAATGCCTATAAAAATAAGGAAGGGCGGGGGGATGGAACAACATGGACAACACAACTGTAAATTCAGCATCTCCAAACTGCACTCCTGTCAATCATCAGACCAGCTAAACCCACCGTGTAGGTCTCTTAAAAAGGTGGAGCAGTTGTAGGAGGGGAACCTTCCGAGGAACAACACCTGTAATGCCTGCACAGACCACGTAAAGTTTCAAAGAAAAACACATGTCACGTGGTATTTACACAGTAAAGCCAGTCTACCTTATGTTTTAAAACATCTAATATAAGAATGAAGGTCTCTGGCAGCTCTATTCCAACCATAACCTAGGGTGTCACTTCCTTCAACATCCCTCATCCTTTAGAGACATTTTGAGAAGGAAACAATTTTACTATGCTGCATGTAAACAGGATAATTATGCCTGCAAATGAAACGTCTGACAATAGATGACACGTCACCTCGCAATGTTTCCAGCAGCAGAGACGATGGAATTCTGTGACACCGAGGCAACTCTGCTCATTCCTTGTCCATCACTGCCCAGATCATAAACCTGCATGTGAAACATTGTACCCACTGAGATACGACTATAATCTGTATACATTTTATGAGTTTATTAAACAGACTTTTCCTTTTTAGGGATCTTTCCAATTTGGTATTTCATATAGATATAAAAACATTCACAGATTTGAAATTTCATTAAAAAATGGTTTGGATGTTTTTTAAAAACCACACAATTCATAGGAAAAGTCTGAGTGACTGAGCCTTCTTCCTTAAAAACAGGGATGCAGGGCTGTGACGGGGAGAGCACTGTCCTAGCCAGGGGTGTCCAACCTTTGGGTGTCTCTACGCCACATTGGAAGAGCAGTCTTGGGTCACACATTAAATACACTGCAACACATAATTGCAAAAAAATCTTATAATGTTTTAAGTAAATTTACAATTTTGGGTTGGGTCACATTCACAGCCATCCTGGGCTGCAGGCTGGACACACCCCTGTACACCAAGGTTGTGGGTCTGATCTCAGGTCAGGGAACATACAAAATGCAACCACTGAATACATAAATTAGTGGCACACCAGATCGAAGTTTCTCTCTCCCTTCCTCTCTTGCTAAAAATCAACACACACACACACACACACACACACACACACACACACACACACACACACACGGGATGCTACTCCCACCTTCAATTGTAGTATAATACTAATACTTACTTGTATTACTCCTTTCTCAGATCGTGTATATAAAATGTTTCTCGAATTATCAATTTCAATTTGAACAATAGGATCTGAAAGACAAAATAAACAAATAAAATAAAACCCACCCAAGATGAACAAACCAAACACAGTGGCAACTTAAGTTAAAACTGCTGTATCGGAACTTTCCGTTCAGGGGCTCGCCTCCTCCTCTGCGGAAGTGCAAGGAGTCTGCGTGAGGACACAGCCCAGAAGCACTCAGATTGGACAACGTGCGGAGAAAAAACAGACACCAAATACTGTGATTGGGTGAAGAGCATGGGAAACAAGTTACCCTATCCTCTAAATAAATTTTAAGCCAAACCAAAACCAAGGTCTAGGCTATCTCTCCATTCAACAAGTAAACAGTTAGCGAGTGTTTGCCATGTGCCAGAAACCCGTGACATACTCCTACTCAGTCCATTCCTTCAAGAAGCCGCCAGCTTCGTCTACTGAGTCACTGTGTGAAGGGAAACCATTTATTGTAGTCACAGTAACTTTTTAAAGTTAATTTACCTTATTTCACTGAAGCGTTTTTAGATTATTTTACTGGCACCTCTCATTTTATTAAAAATTCTTATATATTCATTTTGTGTTGGGAACTGGTTGTAGAGCAGGCAAAACATGCACCAGGTGTCTGACTGGTTCTCACGTGTGCAAGCGCTCATGCACACGCCTTGCTTTCAGAGCTTACGTGTGGCTGTTTTACACACATGTTCCATGATGCTACATGGACAGACACCTGGGAACAAACCCACACTGTTTCTGTTTCATAATCCCTTCTTCCTTTAAGAGACCTTATGAATACATAATAAATGTATTTAAAAAAACAAACGTTCAATTGATAATGAGAATTTCTTAAGAAAATGTGAAGTCAATGATCTGTTAAAAATTTTCATTTGCTAAATGTATTGTTTTCTACTCACCATCTTCTGAAAATGTAAATTGTAGCAAGGAAGGAACAAGAAAAGAAAGTGCACTCTTGGAGTGGTTGATTTTCCTGCATCTTTGGCTAAACCAACCTGCTTCTGCCTTTAAAGAGGAAAGTGAGAGAAGACTTGTAAATGTAGGTACTTCTGTCACAGCAACTACTGTATACCCATGTTTACAAAAATCCTCAAATCATAGCAAAATACCAATAATTGTAAATGAAGGCACACTACTCAAAAGTAGTGCTAAGTTTGGTCCTGTAATTAAAATAAACAAGTAGTTAACTATAATTAAATTACTGCCCTCAACAAAATCAGCTATGTCTATTCCAGAAATCTCAGTAGTGTTGTGCTAATGAACTCATACTTTGATTCTCTCAAAAACTATTTCAAAGTATAAGGAACATAATAAGCAGGGTTTATAAGTGTTCAAAGTACACAGGATTGAGGTACTTATATTATCTTATCCCATTTCTGCTAAAAGCAAATTCTAACAAGAGCAGCCACCACCCTCATAATCTACACTGTATTTCTCAATGACCGAGTTTTGCCCTACAAAACCATTTTGTGATAATGAATGAGGCCAACAGAAAACGAGCAAGAAAGAAGTACAATGTAATATAAAAACCCAGCTGACCTGGGTTCTACACCTAGTTCTGCCACTAATTAGCCTACCAGAATATGACTTTATCAGTTTCTTAAAATTTACCTTATGCAAAACGCAGTAATACAGAAGGGAAAAGATACACAGAGAAAAGAACACAAAAAGGCATTTCAGAGTAGAGAAAACCTAAATGACCAATAAATATATGAAAAAATTATCAATTCAGTTATAAAGAAGTTATTTCCCTCCATCAAGATTGGCCAAAATTAACAAGTTTCCTAATACTGGTGTTGGTGAAATACATTCATAGATGTCTGTTAAGAGTCTGAAATTATTATAGGGCAGTATGAAAATACTAAACAATTTTATTTTTGTGCCTTTATTGATTTTTTCCCATTACCATGTAGTCCCCTTACTCCCCCCACCAAGCAACCACCATATTGTGTCCACGTCCATGAGTTCTTTTTCCTTTTTGCTCAATCCCTCCACCCTCTGACCTCTGCCCAACATTTAAATGCATATACCCTTTTTTGTTGTGTATAACGCGCATGTTTTTGTCCAAATTTTTGAGGGAAAAATAAGGATGCGCATTATACATAGTTAGTACTAATTCCCTATCTAAATAAATGTTTTTAATTCTTTTATTTATGCTTATGTGTTAAAAGTGTAACTCTAGAAAGCAATAATGACACCATATAACAAATAATGCCCTGGAATACGATAATAGGTTTTATATATAAATGAAAAATTGACTTAAAAAATTAAAATGAAAGATTTTTTCCTCAAAGTTTGAACCAAAAATGTGGGGGTGCATTATACATGGGAGCGCAGTAAACATGGCAAAATATGGCACCCAAACTATTAGAACCTATTAGAACACTAAGACTTGACACAAAAAAAATCTACTCATGTGTACAAGGAGGCCTGCAAGAGAATACTCCTATTGTGCTACTGTGAAAAGGAAAACGGAAAACCTGGACGTGCATCAGGGAAGAAATTGTCCAGTAAACCCTGTATGTCCATTTCATGGACAACTATGTGTCAATGACCAAACATAACATACATACATCTATCATCAGATACTGACAAGGAAAGACTTTCAAGACATAGTTAAGTAAAAAGCCAATTATGTAACAAAATATAAGCATTAATTCAAGTAAAAACAAATACAAACATACAGGATGTACTGGTACATGTGTATCGCATAAATACATAGGTATAGATATTTACAGATATGTATCAATGTGTATATCCTGTTCTAAAAGGACATACTCAGAACCAATACAGGCTTTTACCCCTGGAAAGAGGACTGGGTTCTGCAGGCACGTTGTAGTAGCGCAGGAGTGCAGTCCCATGGCTTTACCTGTATGTCTGAGTACCTTCCATAAGAATATATTAACATGCTTATATAATTACGAAATGAAAAACAAAATCCATCCCTACCTCATCAAAAGGGAGAAAAAATGTCTATTAATGCCAGGCTTACCTGGTATGCTACTTCATATAAACAGCCATCTTTTCCAGCCAAGAAAATTCTGCCATTGTCAGTGGAAGTTATTGTTAAAAGGTAAGTGTTATCAGTGGGAAGAGAATACAAAGGATCTGGAAGCAACTGCATTCCTCCACACATGCTGTCATTCAGAACTCCAGTACCTTTTTTATTTTTAAAGAAAGAGCACAGGCATCAGTTTATCAGCTTAAAAAAAATGTTTGGAACAATCACTGTATTATCTTTAAAAATGATGTTTTCACTGCATTCTTAAAGATATACTCCAAAGCTTCTGTAACATCTATAAAAAATCTAATATAATTTAATAACTCAGGTGAGACAGAACCTATAGTACATATATAAAATATAGTATATAATATATAGCATTGTACATATCAATAAAAAAACTAACTCAAATTTTAAATTTTGAAAATGAGCCTATAAATGTGGTAGCAATAGTAATTATTTTGAATCACTGATTCAACATTGTTTCACCCAAAACAACACAAAAGAAACCACTGAATGTGATTGTGACTGAGGGCTTCTTACTTCAGTGTTCCATGTTAAAATGGGCATTCAGTAAATCAGAAACAAAGCAATTGAAGGCATTACTGAAAATCTCACTAGCACAGATTCTTCTACTACTACTACCCTCCCTTTATACTGTACATTTAAAACGTGCACGTTAGTATGGTAAATACATCTAAAATATTTTTTTGGTGGAGCTACTGTCCCAAAAGATAGGGAAATATGACTTGTTTACGAGCAAATAGCCTAGAAAGTTAACTTAGTAAAAAAAAGTTAGTTTTTAATTATAACATTAAACTCACCAACATATACATACATTTTTAAAACACAACATGTGGGTTACTATACCTGTTTGCAAATTAGCATAGCTAAGTCCAAGAATCACTATATCCACAGGGGTTGCCAAAACCAGGAGGTGTCGGACATGAGGCTGAAAGATGCCTAAGATAAAACACACATGGGTTTGGGATTATTTTTTCCAAAAATTTCCAGTATTTAAGCATTGACAGAATAAGGTTTTACCATTATAATGAGCGAGTGATTACATACTATATGAAAAGTCTGAACCCAATTTCATTCCTTGTGATGTTAAAATATTACTACCTATGATCATTTAAGAAAGCAAGCAGCAGCCCTGGTGGGTAGCTCCCTTGGTTAGAGCATTGTCCCGACAAGCCAAAACTGCAGGTTCGATCTCAGGGCACACACAGGAATCACCCAGTGAACACATAAATGAGTGGAACAATTATTCAATGCTTCTGACTCTATCACTTTCTCTCTCTCTCTCTCTCTCCCCCTTCTCTCTAAAAAAATGAAATGAAATAAAAAAAAACAAAACAAAAAGTAAATAGCAGAAAAGAACCACCTTAGAAAATAAACATTTCAGTATTCAATGCCATTTAAAATCAGTGTTACATTACAAAATTCTTTAGGTTTATCAATATGTAAGGACTTCTGTTTGCATGCCCACATTCACAGTAGCATAATTCACAGTGCCCAGAGGGTGGAAGCCACCCAAGTGTCCATCAACAGATGAACTGATAAACAAAATGTGGTATATACACACAATGGAATATTATTCAGCCTTTAAAAAAACTTCTGACATACTACAATGGGGATGAACCTTGGGCCTTATGCCACAAAGTTAAAGGTTGCCAGTTCAAATTCCAGTTGGGGCACATGCCTGGGTTGCGGGGTGCATGTGAGAGGCAGCCGACCGATGTTCACATTGATGTTTCTCTCCCTTTCTTCCTCCCTTCCCCTCTCTTTAAATAAATAAAATCTTAAAAAAAAATCTTTCATGCGATTCCTCCAGTATTTTGCAATAGATGGTAAAAATAAAAGCCACTCCCCTTCAGAATGCAATAGGACCAAATAATGGACTTTTCTCACTTTTTCTCTATAAAGTGCACCTTTTTAGCACTTTTAAGAAACTGTGATATTTCTTTAGGTCTTTGGAATGGCTCAAAATTTCACTGCCCAATAAAAAGTTTAATACTTGTGTACAAATATGAACACTTAACAATCCTTTGCAACACATCTGTCTTTGCTGTTTTGATGTAGAAACTCAACAGAACCCTAAATCATTGTTTTTTTACAAAGTCATGCATGCCCTGGCACCAAAAACTTGGCCAATAGTACCTTCCACTTGAAATGCAATTTCAACGACAGTATTAATTGGTGCCTTTTTGTCCAGAAATAGAAAATATAAAATAATTCTCTTCTATTGAGAAGTGCAGACTCCACACAAGTAGCTGATTAAACCCGGGCAGGTTTACTTTATCAGAGACGAGGACAGACCATTCCAAGAACCCCACAGAGGGAGGAGCTCATGCACGGTTTGACTCTGGTGGGAGCTTCCCTGGGTCATGCAGATGAGGCAAATGAACTGACTCAGAGTCATATCATTGCTATTATAAAAACTGCTCCAAAGCAGGAAGCTCTTTCGGCTGAGTTATCGCACTGGGAGATGAGACTGAAGCTGGAAAATGGTGAGAAACGCTTCTCTTCAATACGTGAGAAATACTTCCTTGAACTCAAAAAGTGTGCTTAAGCCTTGTTAATTTTTATGTAGGCATAAGGCAAAATTCCTGAATGCTAGAAAACACACCAGAATCCTTGTTTTATTCAACAAATCATTAAATTGAAACATGGTTTCATAATCTTGCTTACATAGAAGCCATCAACAAAACAGACTTTTGCCCAAAAGTCTGAGTGACTTAGAAAACAATTCCTTTAATTGAAAAATACCGCTTTGCAAAAGGCAAAGTAAAATGTGGACTTTGTTAACATTAACACATATTTGAGTCAGAATTTTCGGGACTTGTTGACAGCAAAAATCAGAATTGTTTAATTATCAAAGATAACACCTTTGCTGCTATATCAAAGACTACATCATAATTTTAATTTAGCGATGAAATTTTTATTTATGTAAAACAAAATTTTACTCTTTGTTTTAGATGGAGAATTTATATTTATTAAATAGGGGGCAGCAACAGCTACTAACGTTCATATAAATAAACTTCAAGCAATAAGACAGAAACATGCATCAGGGTAAAGAATGCTTCTGAGAATCTATGTAAAGAATATACATTTACACCTTGGCTGGCGTAGCTCAGTGCACTGAGTGCGGGCTGCGAACCAAAGCATCGCAGGTTCGATTCCCAGTCAGGGCACATGGCTGGGTTGCTGGCCACAGTCCCCAGCAACCGCACATTGGGGTAAAAAAAAAAAAAGATTATACATTTCCAAAGTAATCACATAAACAATGCATTAAAACTGCATGTTTGTACTTGGTGAATTGTTGTAATTTCAAAGTGGCTGTGACCTTTAGAGCCTTACTTAGGCCCTGCAAACAAGGGAATTTTGCCTACTATCTCCTCTGGTGGGTAGGAAGGTGAATGTGGAGAGCCTGAGCGAAAAAGAAAGAGGACTCGTGGACGTGGACAACAGTGTGGTGACTGCTGGGGGAAGGGGGTATAAGGAGACTAAATGGTAATATAAAAATATAATAATAATTATGTAGTTTTTAAAAAAGAGATGCATTTAAACTGAAGTCAATCAATTCTACTTGTCAGTAGCTCCGGTAAGAGATGTGGCATAACGAGTTTAAAACTGCGAGCTGAACAACGCCTGTGACTTCTCTAAGATTTATTCTGAACTGTGTTCTCACTTTCCTGGTCTATCAAAACTAAAAAAAAACCACACAGAGACAAAAATGGTTTTTACAGCAAGTGATGAAAAAATGTATAATACCAAAAACTTCAGGGAAATTAAGAGTAGCAAAATGTAAGCCAGAGAAAATCCAGGAACTATATAGTTTAACAATTTTAGAGGCAGACTCACTTATACCATTATAAAGTGAGGAAACTTAAATATTCCTAATTACTTTATTTCTGATTAGAAGGACTTGGAACAAAACTTCAGTAGGAAATTCAACTACTTAAAATGTGTTGTCATTTGGTCCTAAAACATTTGAAGCCTGTGTACATACGAACTTAACTTAATCTGTATATATTCTTTTATTTCTTACCAGCTTTTGGTTTCACAAGCCCCACGGCAAGAATAGTCTCACTAAGTCCATCAAAATAGGCAAGGTCTCCCCTGTCAGTGGATGAAGAAAAACATGTTATACACGTAAACAGAAAGTTTTATCTTATAATAGTCTTTACGACTATAGAATGTAATGAAAAGTGAATGAGCAAACAAACTGCTTCGGTTCCAAGACCCAGGCGCAGGGCAGGGGCCTGCTCAAGGCCAAGTGTACGTACACCGGGACACAGGGGTGCTGCTCTCCATTCCACACCCCCACAGGTTGCAAGACTCAAGTCCCAGCAATCTACTGTGGGGAGAGGGACAGGAACGCAGAGAGGACCTTTTCAGAAACACAGGAGAAACAGGAACAGAGCGCAACCCACCTGCACCCTAAGAGCAAGGTAATTCGGAAGCAACGTGGAGCCTTTGGTGCACTGAGGGTAGCCCCAGGAACAGTAAGGCGAACGCAGCTCAGGTCCTGACTTGGAAAAGTCATCTCCCCCCACAATAAAGGCCTACTGCTAGGCTCTAGCAAGTGAAGAAACATGCTGATTTCCTCCTTAAAGTCTTTTAAAAAATTCAATGCATTGGGGTAACATTTACATTCGATGTAAATGTTAATATAAATGTGAACTTGATGTTATGATGGTTAATAACATATCAATTTCAGCTGTACAATTTAATAATACATCCGTATACTCTATTGTGTACCGCTGAAGTCTCGTCTCCTTCCAAAACCGTGTATTTCACCCCCTTTACATTCTTCGTCCTGCTCCCACCGTTCTGTCGTGTCTATGAGTTTACTTCTTTTTGTGTTATATCCCACATGTGAGTAAAATCACACGGTCTGACACACACCCATTTCTAAGGGTAAGTGCTGTTTACTTCGGTACCCACTCTCCCACACACAATGCCCGGCTTTCAGCACGAGCGCGGACACAGAGCAGCGAGGAGAAACAGAGCTCCGCTGCCCAGACACACAGCGATCCCCAGAGCAGGACTCAGCGGTGCGCCCAGCGTCTGAGCCAGCAGACAGGAAGTGCAAAACCCATGCGATCCACACGGTACAGGCTTTACCGGAAAAGGTGGACACCATGCATCCACAGGTAAGGCACCTCAGCAGAGATGAAAATGAAAAGAAGTGAGTAAGTGAAAATGTGAGAAATAAAATGCACAGCACAGAGAAAGAATGTCTTTGAAGAACTTTTCAGTAGACTTCACATAAGAAAAGAACAAGTGACCCTGAAGTCAGGTCAACAGAAACTGTCCAAATTGAAACCAAAGGAGAAAAGAGAGCAGAGAAACAAAAACAGAACGAAGCATCCAAAATCTGCTGTACAATACCAAACAATCGAACAAAAGTATAACTGAAATCCCAGAGGAAAGAGGGACAGAATGGGGCAGAACAAGTATTTGAAGATAATGGCTGAAATAATTTCCAAAAATAATGAAAAACATTAAAACAAAGATCTAAGAAGCACAGAGAACACCAAGCAAGATAAATATCAAGAAAAAAATATGTCCGGACTTTGAAGAAAACTTCTGGTTGCCCAGAAAGGGGCCATGCAAACAGAACCGAGAACACCTAAATGGACAATAACGTAGGCCAGGCCAGGCCAGGCCAGGCCAGGCTCCCCGTTTCTCCCGCCGTGGCATCCCAGGCCCTTGAGAACTGCTTCCCTCCCAGGCAAGGCTGATACTGGGAGAGCTGAGGGTCGGAGAATGATGAATCGCACAAGACTGTCTGCATCATCCGTGTGGAGTTAGGATTTAAAATACAAAGGAATAACTGAAACCAAGCCTCAGGTTTCTGCAGAAGTGAATTTGTGAATGAAAGATTTATACCCAGTACTTGTGCCTTGATTTTTTCCAGTAAGCACAGTGTTCAAGTAATTTTTCTTTAAATGAGTTCTCGTTTGAACATACAGTAAGGTGAGACTGTTCCTTGCTGGCAGAGGTCACCCATATCTCATTCAATGCTGTTCCTAGCACAAAACTAATACATGACAGACTCAATATATTTGTTAAATGAGTATGTCAGATGTTAATGGAAATACAAAAATTTTCAACAAACTGAAAACTTTGGCATTTAGTTTTCTTGAGGAGACCCATGACTAAATTGAGGTTTTATTCTTCAGAATCAAAATGAGTAAGTTACGGTAATATAACAAACTGAGGCAAAGTTCAGGGTACCTGGAGAATGATCACAAGTAGACACCACTACTATTATGACTATGTAACATTTCAACAATAAAAACACCTATGAAAAGGTGGGTCTAATTTTTTTTAAAAGATCTGCAAACAAAAATGGTTTCATTTAATCTATACGTTCTCACTTAGTGTCAATTTTGATTTAGTGATACAATGTTTTGAGTGTGTATACATAAATGTATTAATTACTCAGAGGCAAGAGTCACATGGCCTTCATATCCCACACCTCACCTGAAGTTAATATGTACTGAAGTACTGAAAAGTAAGCCTAAATTTACCTCCAAAAAGCCAAGAGTGAGATCACCAGATCAATAAAATTTAAGCAGAAATGCCTTGGGCCTTCCCTCAGACTCCTTTATATACATTTAATTTACACACAGGTCAAGCACAGAATTATAAGTTATTTCTATAAATCAGCAGTCTCCCATTCCATAGAAATGCAAGGAAAACATAAGTCTTTAAAAATGTCAAACCACCCTGGCTGGCGTAGCTCAGTGGATTGAGCACGGGCTGAGAACCAAAGCATCGCAGGTTCAATTCCCAGTCAGGGCACATGCCTGCGTTGCAGGCAATGGCCCCCAGCAACCGCACATTGATGTTTCTCTCTCTCTCTCTCTCTCTCTCTCTCTCTCTCCCTCCCTCCCTTCTCTAAAAATAAATAAATAAAATCTTGGAGGAAAATAAATAAATAAATAAAAAAAAGCCAAACCATCTTTCAAAGAATTACTCACAGACTATCTTTGCTGAAGAATAAAGAGCTTGGGACCTAGACCCTGCTACTCAGAGTGGTACCTAGACTGGCAGCATCACCCAGGACCTTGCTACAAATGCACTCAGGAACCTTGGTCGGAACCGCTATCACAGATTCCCTAGTTTAACTCCATGACCCATGACTGACACCCACACTGGGAAGTGCTGACCTGGACGTTAGATGAATGAAAGATTAGTCAGGCAATGCCTAATAAGCAGAATATTAGGTGCAATAAAGATAATCTAAACTGTAAGCACGCCAAAGCACGGCGGCCTTCAGTGCATACCCATCTTCATAGTTCCACATGAATATGTCGCTGTCGATGGTGAGCCAGGCCCTGCTGACGGCGGGAAACACGCCCATCATGCAGTTACACTGCATATCTGAGGTCAGCGGATGTAAGGCAGACAGACTGCAGTCACATCTACTCTAAACTTCTCCCCAAAAACCCTGACATAAAATTCATGATTAAAAAATCATGGCCCGCCCACTCTTTAATACAAAGACCAAGTAAAATACCGATTTCCAATGAGTTTAATGAGAGCCATGGTGTACAACAGAAACACTTAAATTTATAATTTCCTAATGATATCCAACCATTTGAAATATATTCTGGACAAATGTTGTGTGTGTGTGTCTGCCAGTACGAACTTTAAAAACAATACTTATCATGAATAATGCCCTTCAACTTTGACATTAAAAAGCTGTTTTACTGAATCAGATTTTCCTACCGTGTCAGAGCAAGAGTGATAAAAAAAGCACATGATATGCTAGTCACAGTTAGGTGACAATGTGCAATTCTCTTATATTATAAATAATGCAATTTAAAAATAGGCCAAGATTTATGTTATATAGTTATAAGACAATGAAACAATTGTGAAAACAAATTAATTTCCTAAAGGAAATGTCTCTTACAGAGTATATAGTATTATCAGAGGATTAAAGAAGAAGATTAAGAAACTAAGCAAGGGATACAGTGGATTATATATTTAATAACACTATTTTACAAAGTCTCAGAGAAACAGCAAAAATTTTAGGGAAAATATATATTAGATTTTACTAATTTTATTTCATAAGCATTTTTCCTAATTTTCCATTTTTTTCTCAATCATCGTATTGAAATATGAGGCCCTTCTATTCTTCATAGATTAATGTACTTTTAAAAGTCTCACTAAATTTTAAGGTAGCATCTTGAAGTCTTCATTATGAGAGCTATAGACTGACATAAAATCTTAGCCAAAAAAATAAAAAAGAAATCCGGTGCTTTTCTACGGTGTGCCACGCACTAAGAAAACCAGACAGACTCTTGTTTTAAAAGGTAAGAAAACTCCTCTAGCTACTCAATCCATGAAGATGCCATTCCCATATCAATTTCTAACATCTTTTTAATAAAGATTCTTACCGTGATCCTTACAAATGAAATCACATAGACACTTCAATTCTAAGACACCAGTAAATGTAAAGCCACACCAAAAACTTTTGTGGGGGGAGAAAAAAAATACCTGCCAATTTTTGTTTGTTTTTAAACATATTTTGAGCCACATCCCAGTTTTAAAATGTTAAAATATGGGGAAAATAAAATAAAAAATCATGGGTCTTTGAGCTAATAAAGTCTGGCAATAAAAACTTTCTTATATAGCACTTAACTGGAAATTAGTACTTTGCAATAATATTTAAAAATGCAGAGCTTCTTGTAAACAACTCACTCTCCTCAGTGTCCCAAAACAATTCAAATGTGACTCAATTTTCAACATTAAATTTTATATAAAATTTTGGGGGCACACGGTAAACTACCTATGTACTTAAATGTATTTTAAATAAAACCTTTAAATGAACTTATACACAATACTCATCCAACACAAGACAGGGAGTACAATAATGAGACTACTAATTAAAAACAGTCTTAAAGCGCTAAACACAATGCAGCAGGATACGCCCAAACTGTTCGACAAGTTCCGGCGGGAGAGGAACTCTGCGGATGGAGCTGATCTCCGGGAGGCTGGGCACCGACAGCAAGCCAGGTCCTTGCAGAGGGTAGTCCATATCTGACATGCCAGAAACAGTGGGGTTATCTACAGAAAATAAAGTAAAGCATTTAATTAAAATCAATCACGTACTGGGCATCAACTGGGCATACAGAAGCATTGCGAGCTACGACAAAACTGTGCATCTGGTGGCTCTAAAGCTGCAGAGAGAATAAAGTCACTCTGCCCTGATGCGGAGGAGACCCGAGGAATTCCAATGCTAAGGCGGGCACTTAACTAGGTCATCTTCCCCACATACTTTGTAAAAAAGAAATTGGCTGGTTAGGGCATCTGGTATTTTTCTATTATCTTACTAATCTGAAATATATATATATATATATATATATATATATATATATATATATATATATATTACACATATATCTGCTTTACGATTCCTAGACCAAACAATTGTGGGCAAGATATTGATTGGGGGAAAAAACAGCTATTTCCTCTCCCACATAAACATCTACAGATTCAATCCATGCCTTTTCCATTAGACTTCCCCCCTAGACCAACAAGGCAAGTACAACGAATTCCACAGAAGCAGCATTTTACTGCTCTACAAAGGCTTCTCGCCTGGCAACCTTTCTGTTGCGCGAGGAGCCAGACACCTAGGGCAGGAGCAGGCTGGCCTCTCGGGCCTGTGCGTTCAGATCTGAACAAGGTGTTGTTTAGATCTGATGACCTACTTACCACTGGCACCTTTTCAGGCTCTCTGAAGTACAAAGATGCTGGGGAAAACTCACACATGACACAACTTTTAAATGTATTGTAGAAATTTAAAATGTACGGAACTAGAGAGAAAACTGCAACCAATCCCTATGTACTGATTACCCACCTTCAGCAATTACCCACAACATGGCCAACCATGTTTCATTTATACCACTATCTGCTCTTTCCTTAATGGAGCTTCTGAAGCAAATCTCAGACATTCCACTTAATCTTAAAACATATTTTAATAGAACGGTACACGTGTTAAATGGCAGTGGGGTCACAAAGGACACAATTAATGACTGGTGAAGATGTGAACAGTTAGGAAAGCCTTCATGAAGAAATACTTAAGGGAGTTTGGAAGAATCACTTGTGAACTAAGAAAGAACAATCCAGAAACAATGAAGAGTGCATGTAAAATAAAAACCCTGGAGAGGGGTCCTCTCATGGAAAACACGTTAAGTTCAGTGTGGCTGTAACGGGGGCAGAGAACAGAACGGAAGAGGGGGAAGAGATGAGTTTGAAGAGGTGGGGGCGTGTACTGGTGGACTGAGAGGGTTTGGGTCCAATGTGATGAAAGACCAGAATGTGTGCACTGTGTTCGTATCTCGCTTTCAAACCTACGGAGTTCACAGAGAGCGATGCTGTTCAACAGGAGAATGAACGGCCAACAGGCCACTCAGTGCTTGTAAGACAGACCCACTGGTAAGTAGCTGTCATGAACAAATACTATTTTTGCTATGTTTCTGTCTTTCCTGTGATTTCAAGGCCACTACACAATTTTTATAAGTCACCAGAGGTGTCTTTCAGGTTTACAATGCGTAGAATACCCTGGTTATTTAATCTTGGTTCTTGCTTACCAAAAATCTTGTCTCTACCTCACTTACACTTCTCTGCTTTTCTCCAATTTCCATCTCACAAAGGAGTCACTTTTTTTTCTAGCAACTTATGTAATTCCATATGCCTTGAGGAGCCATAATTCAAGACTGTTAACAAAGCATTTTCCAGCCACTAGTCTTGTTGGCACATAACTCTGCCCTACCCTCCCTGTCCATCAACACTGCCGATCTTTCTGTTCTCATTTCCCTGGCAGTTCTTTTTAACACCTCCAGCACTTCATAGGACACTAACTCAACACATAATAAAGCGTATCTTTCAGAGAACACGGTAAATTTCCCGACTCACTTCGTGTGCTCTTCCGTTTTACTCTAATACTAACACCAGTAACTAAGAAGGATGAGACTTGGATCAAGCGATCCTCCTCACCCGAGCCATAAACACTCGGAGGCAGTGAAGAAGCTCGTCAAGGTTGGGGTCTTTGCCTCTTTGTGCGTTTTTCACTCCTACCCTCTCAAGTATCTGCAACAAAGAAAGTAAGGACAGGACAAAAAAAAAAAAATGAACATAAGCTCTTTTTTGCTCTTCAATATGTAGCAAACTGTCCTCAGTTTCAAGATGCCTTCGCCGGGTCCACCCGAGGGATAAGGACCAAGTTAGGGAGTCCGGCGAGAGTCCTTTCGGAAGGACTGAGAAACCAGCCACCAAACGGGCACCGATCACTCACTTGGGGCTGACACCATGAGCAGCTCGGAAAGGTCCGGGTACATGCGGTCTTCTTGCAACTGACGGTCGATGAGCCGCCCTGCATTTTCCAGAGCTTCCTGCAGGGCTGCGGCCGACGTGGATGCCGGCATCGCCAAGCCCAGCAAAGAAGACGGCATCCTGAAAATTGAAGACACCAGCGTCCGGAAGAAGTCCAAAGCCAAGGCGAACTGTGCAAAAACCCGAAAGCCCAGCTCAGACCCGCGGCTCGCGGCGCGCGCGCCAACCCAGCGCCTCGGCGCCTGAGCCTGACGCACTTCCGGCTCCTCGGGAGCGGAATTTGAAGGCTCCGTTTTGGGAGTTTGGAGGAGGAAGCTGTTCCGGGAAGTGGGCGTTAGGGGTGGGGCGTGGGAGAGGGAGGCAGTTTTGAAAGGGTGGCTGGGGTTCGGCGGTGGGGAAGGGGGGAATCAGAGGAG